>DVQH01000908.1:0-16656 GCA_018231625.1 Papilio phestus | reverse complement strand
GAGGAGCGTGCGCATGCGCGTTGGGGCTGTAAGAATCTAAGAAATAACGTCTTGTTATATTTTTTAAATAATAGGCATTTTACGCATATTTGTTAACCAATTCCAAAATACACCAAAATAAATATTGCAATAATCTTACTTGTGTTACGTCACGAGAATTATTCGATTTTGAAGCGAAAAGCAATGATCCTCTGCGTTGGCTTGATTGCTCAACAATGTCTCGATTCACACACACACACACACGAGCAATGGAATTCTCCAGCAGCCGGATTGGTGGATAAAATTAACCATTAACCACCGCAATTGTCAATTGTCACTTAAAGTGTTGTTTGATTTGCCACACACACACACACTCCTACACACTCAGCAATACCATATTGCGTGTGGCAGGAGTGTGAAACCGATCGAAGCAAAATCATAATCGTTTCGTAAAGCAGAGAAAAAAGAAATAGCTCGTGTCGAAACTCATGTTTGACATAAACACACATGTACACATAAATATATTCATTCATATACACCCATGGTAGAGAGTCGAGAGAGTTGCTTGTTCAGCTTTGCTTCAAACCCACCATCCAAACCAAGTCTGCAGCAATGGCAGATCTTGATGCGAGCACAATAACAGAAGCGAGTCAAGTGAGAAAACGGTCGGACATGCGCTATTAGGAAGCATCTTGATACCAGAGATGAAGCAGAGAAGGAACAGAAGAGAAAGAGAGAGAAAGCCAAGTCACTCTATTGATCGAATGAAACTTCCAACGCGACAACCAGCGATGGAAGCTTCTAGAATCTGGACGACACTGGCGAATGGTGCATGCTATATAACCACCAGCCGAATCATGGCCGAGATCTGAGCCAACCACAGAGGGCGCTTTGATTGTCCCAATCAAATCTAGCACTAACAAGCACAAATGAGACATCGATTCGGCACTAGCCTTGAAACGATGAGCATATATATACATATATGTGTGTATATGTATATTTATTGGCTTAAATGTCATTACAACAATTAATTAGGAAATGAATTATAGCGCAAAGTTGCGATTGCAACATAATTTGACTAACCAATCATATATAATTAATAAAGTGGAAAATTAATAATTTCTACAAATTTCAATTCAAAATACAGAGATGCCAACATAAAAAATTGGCTAATTGGCAGATTAACTTATATTTAAAGGTTTATAAATTATGAATATGCACTACAAATAAACTATTCTACACTAAAATGCTGTCTTAATCAACAAATATTCTAATTCACTGCTGGTATATTCGCAGTTTTATATGCTTATTAAAATACATATTCATGTATATATTTTTAAATAATAATTGAAATAAAGAAAGTTGCAAATGCACCCGCTCATTGCAAATAATTTTGGAAATTGAAAACCTATCAATTTCAAGAAGACTTTTATATCAATTAAGCTAATGACATACATATTTTTGTTCTAGAATTACTGATAAACAAAATCATTAGTCTCAATTAGAAAACAGTACATTTTACATTGGTACCAAGAAAAAAGCACTTTGTTATCTCAAATTTCAAAATCTCTATATTGAAAACTGATATAAATTTGAAAATATGCAAAAAAACAACCCAAATATGCATTAAAATATTGGATTTAACTATTAAATAATGATATTTTATAAAGCAAAGATTATCATTATTATTATTATTATTATTATTATTTTCTTTCATCTAACGCTTAATATTATTTTGCTTGTTGCCCTGCATTTATTTCCAATTAGAATCAATTGCACTAACAAGGAATTATCAGACCACAAATCAAATGTACTTTTGTCACCATAAACCGAATGCAGAAATGGGATAGAAATAGAGAGAGAGAGAGAGAGAGAGAGAGAGAGAGATTATCGGAAAGTGGGAATCATATGACTTGTCAACCACAAGATCAAGGACAAGTCGATCTAATTGCTATCGACCTTAACTTGTTTCACTTTTATTTTTTTGTTCATTCTATCTAAATATTATTTTTCAGACGTTCAAAAAACTCGTTAAAATAATATACTTAGTGTAAATTAATGTAAAATTAAAATTAAATTTATAAAACTTTGCTATTTTATTGCTTTATTTTTTCAAATTTAATCCGAAAAAAACTATTAATAAATAATTTTAAAATTGTTTTTAAATTTTTAATTTCTAAATTATAATAAACCTTTACTAAATGGTTTAAAATACGTCAAGTTTTTTTTCATTTTGCTTTCAATTATTATTTATTTATTGTTTATAATAAAAATATTTAATCAAAACTATAAATTGTTTTAATACATTTTTATTTTGTAAGCAATTTTTTAAAAATTAGTTAAATAATTTTTAAAAACCAATTTTAAACCATGTGCCAATTAAGCGTGTTTATTGGAGTAACGTTGTCTGTGAAGAGATCAGTGAGTGAGTGAGGGTGAGTGAAGCGTGAAGGCGACAAGCTCTTTGTTTATGCCGCCCGCAAGCCAGAGACCAGCGGCGTAGCTTTTCAACTTTTTAAGAATCAAACTTTACTTATTTGTTTCAACTTATCATATATTTCAATATTAATGCAAATATTCAAGCAAGGTTTAGTTACACTATTCACGACTTGTGTCATCATTTATTTTTTTCTCCCACGTGACTGACCTCACTACGCATCATGTTTCACCATATTAGCGAATTTGGCACTATTGAGTGTCCCAAGCTTAACTCGTGCCAACTGGTCAACTGTCCTTTTAGTCATCCCAACACGGAGGAACCGGCTGCAATTGTGGACGGCATTGACATTCAACCCTATTACTGGTCTCCACCCGAAGGCGAAGAAATGCCCAACGTGAACAGCCCCGAACCAAGTGGTCCTCTGCCGTACCAACCACTTGCTACTGGTAACCAATTTTTTTCAAATAACCTTTTTAATATTGAGTAAAATTTACTTTTAGAACAAGAAGATTCGACCAAAAAGTCTGGTGATGGTGCGAAATTGGCTGAAATTAAAGAACCTTTGAGTTGCACTGCATCTACCAGTCAAGAAGCTTCAAGTTACACTCCATCTACCAGTCAAGGACCGTCAAGTAGCAGTGCATCAACCAGTAAAGAAGCTTCGAGTTACACTCCATCAACCAGTCAAAGAACATCGAGTAGCAGTGCATCAACCAGTAAAGTGGTGCCAGTTACTCTGGTTAAAGGAACAAGCACTGCTGGGACCAGCGGGCAATCTATCGTCAAACCGACCAATAGCCCACTCAAAACTCTAGTTAAACGTCCCAGTTCGGATCACGATGATACTTTTCT
Source organism: Papilio phestus (assembly GCA_018231625.1). Classification (NCBI taxonomy): domain Eukaryota; kingdom Metazoa; phylum Arthropoda; class Insecta; order Lepidoptera; family Papilionidae; genus Papilio; species Papilio phestus. The sequence continues at coordinate 13,385 of DVQH01000908.1, read as the reverse complement.
ATTTAAAACCAAACGTATTGCACACCAACCGACTTATGTGAGTGTTACATGTAAATGTTAATAATTTTTTACATTATAAATTTGGTTAATTAATTGTGCAGGACATCAAGCTAGCTCCAAAGCTCAAGAGTTGCAGCAGTCGAACAGCCCTTCAGAAAACCTTGCTGGAGCGTTACAACAAAATCTATCCGGTATGATTTTTTGTGTGTAAAAGTAATTTAAACAAAATAATTATTTTAATTTAGGAACGGAATGTTGAAGTTGTACGCCCTTCCGCGGCAAGTTCCGTGAAACGTGACAAATCAAAGTCAAAAGTGGTAGAGGAGACAAAGGTGGAAAGCAATCCGGTCCAGGAAGAAACTCTCGACATTGTGGGCGCCATTTTAAGTGGACAATCAACATCTGCTTTGCAAACTCAAACCAAACCGAGTACCAGTAAAGGTGTTTCCACCAAGCCGGCTGAGATTACTGAGAGCAAACCCAAAATTTCACTTCGCCCGCTTAAGTTTGAAACAAAAATTCCAGCTAGTGTGCGAAGTGAACATTTGAAGAAACTATTCTGTGAATTCTTTTTGACCAAGGACCAAACCAAGGAAGAAGCCAAAGTTGAGGCTTGTAACGCTGAATTGGAAATTTGCCGCAAAACCCAGTTAGTCTTGGTTTACAAGTCACTAGTGGCCTCAAAGATAAAGTCTTTGCGAACCGGTTCCAGTGGCTCAGCAGGAACATCGACGCATATCAATCTGTCGAATAATTGTAGCATTTTGCGCAAAGCCAAAACAACGGTGAACGACTTGTCGGAGCAACAGCGAGCCACTTTTCTAGAGCAATTGATGATTCCTGTAGAACAATTGGCCGATTATGGCTTCCCTCGTTTGGACCAAAAGACTGGTTTGGCTGTGCTTCCCGTGGATCGCAAAAACAAAGCAGAATTAGTTGATTTTCGCGATGGAGTTGTCACTCAGTGTGCTCGATGCTCGAAGCATTACTCATTGCCGCAAGAGATCACCGAACAGGTGAAGTGCATTTACCACTCGGGCAAAGTTTTTCGCAAAAAGTCTCACGGCGAGTTGGTATCCTACTACAATTGCTGCGAAGGCGAATCTAGTGCCATCGGTTGCAAGACCGCCCCGTTTCACGTGACATATGGATACGAGTTTCGTGAATCACGCACTGGATATCTTCAAACCAAGCCTACAAATGGTCCGCCTAAAGTCTACGCACTCGATTGTGAAATGGTAATAAGCTTAAAATTCTTCTATCTCCTCTCTTTATATAATAATGAATAATATAGCCGTAATTTTCTATGTTTAATGTTTAGTTATTTTTCGTTTTCTATTACATTGTTAAAATTACTGTCTGATTATAACTTGACATTGAGCACGTTGATACTCCAAAATGTCTGCTTATAAATTTACATTTTTAAATTAAAAGTCTATTTCAAAGATTTGTCAAGTTATAACTAGAAACGTGCTTAAAGTTGGGTTATAACCGGACAGTATTTTTAACAGTGTATCATTTTGGTACCATGAATGATACCCTTATCTATCTATGCTTAACCAATTTGATTTTTTGCATAACTCTTTGAATTCTCACCCAATTTGACTCAATTTTTTGCCTAACCGTTTGATATATGATAACTCAAGTTTAATCTCGGCGGCTTTGTCGTCGTTTTCCCCCATAAAACCAACGGTGATTTAGCACTGGTCTTATTGTAAAAATATATTTTTTTAAATTATATAAACCGCTAACACATTGCTCACTTTTCTTTGAATTCAGTGCTTCACGGCGACAGCTTTTGAAATGACACGAGTCACAATTGTGGATTTCGATGGAAAGATCATTTACGATCAAATCATCAAACCCAAATCGCCCATCATCGACTACTGTAGCGAGTACTCTGGACTCACCGAGAAAGATTTTGTCGGTGTCACCTTGACACTGGATGATGTGCATTCTCAGTTGAGTTCACTCATCTCAGCCGAGTGTTTTCTGGTTGGCCACGGCTTGGATTCCGACTGTCGTGTGCTCAAGTTGATTCACGATCGTATTGTTGACACCACCTTTCTGTTTCAACATCGCCGCGGTTTGCCCTACAAGCGTGCTCTGCGCAATTTGGCCCGGGAATACTTGCACAAGAACATCCAAACTGGTGGTAAGTTATTTGTTATTTTACTAACAAGTAAATCAAACGAAAATGTACTTCGACTATGAAAAGATTCATATCATAAACAACTCTTGATATCAGTAGACTTTAAAGTGTAAAATGATTTTTCTGTGAGACTTTTAGGAAGGGAGATTTTGATTTTGATGTCTAAAATATACTCTCCTAAGAGCCTCACAGAAAATTTCTTTACACTTTGAAGTCTACTGACGCAATGATGAGATAAGCATATGAATCATTTTAAAGTCAAGGTTAAAGGTTCGTTTTGGTTTACTTGTAAATGTAATGATTTTAATACTGACTACAATATTCAATATTTCAGAAGGTGGACATTCCAGTGCTGAAGATGCTGAAACGGCACTCGAGCTTGTCAAACAGTGTCTCAATGATGAATTTAAAAAGTTTACATTTGAATAAGCCAGTTGTGCTATAATAAGGTACACATTATTTTGACCTTTTTTCGCATAATAATTCACAAAATTATTTTATACTTATACTTATATTATTAATACTCATAATTTTTTATATAGAATTATTTTGTTGTCACACAGAATTGTGATTTTTTATAAAAATATTATTACAATGTTTATCAATAAAAAATAAAATTATTTTTCCGTTTAATCATGAGAACTAAACTTGAACCAAATAAATTGTTGTTTTCGCAAACATTTTAAAAATTATATTAATAAATAAATATAGTCGTCATTTTTTCTATGTTCAATCTCTCATGTTCTGTCATTTTTTGTTTTCTGCAACACTTATCGTACTGTGAATGTCACATTACTTCCTTTGTGATTTGATTGATTTGAATTTAACTTTCGTTGTTGTGATTCGAATTAATCACCAATTTAAATCTAACTTTCTATATTATGATTCGAATTTTATTCAGATTTGATTTAATGTTTTTAAATTCTTCTATAATGATAAATATGATCGTAATTTTTTTGTTCTATGTTCAATGTTATGTAATTTTTTGCTATTTTGCCATTCTCGTTTTTGTACTGTGAGAGTTACGCTACTTCTACTGTGCTTTACTAATTCGAATCCAACTTTTGTTGTTGTGATTCGAATTCGTTGCCAATTCGAATCTAACTTTCTGTGTTATGATTTGAATTTTATTTCAATTAAGTTTGAATTTCGTAGATAAATCTAATTTTCTATCAATTTGATTCGGAATTTGAACTTTTCCACATCTCGCTTGATTTGATTCGAATTATTTGCATAATAACCTTTCAAATTAACTCGAGTTTGACCTCAATGGCTTTGCTGCCGTTTTGTTACAAGAGGCAGAGGGCGCTTTTGCGCCGCTTTTGTTTTTTAGTATATTTACTAGTAATGCTATTGTAAGTGTGTCTGGTTATAATTAACCACTTCATTGTTATTGTCATAGCTGCTCCAGGTTGGCATGTGTTTGGTGTGTGAGTTGGAAAAACATGGAAACTACCATAAAAAATGGTCTGGCTTATTATCGCTCACAAACGCAACGCTCCACCAAAAATATTGTACTCAACAAAGTTAAGCTTTATTGGTTTTTTTTGTGATAGCGCGATCTAATGGCGATGTAAACAAAACGACACACGCTTACTCACACTCACTCACTCACAAACACCTCACAAGTTAAGTAGTGGCGTGCGTGATAAAGCTCGTCTCGGCTTATCCATCGAACCATCGAGTCACATGAGACGTTTCCCACTTGAGCCTACACACACACACACACATGCATAAATATATATACGACATGTACGACTGCATGGCCATGGAAAGTCACTCGTGGAGTGCCTGCAACGAGAGAGAGTTTTTGTGTGTATGTCATGTCATGTGATGGCAACACTCTCTATGTCTGGAAACGTTGTGACAGCAATGATGCTCTTTGCGATACCGATGTGTTCTTGTTGTTGTTATTATTGTTGGTACCGGTAGCTGTAGTTCTAAAATTAAAACAGAGAGACAACTTTTGGTTTAGAAAACGAAAGAGAGAAAAATAGAAAGGAAGAAAAGGAAGAGTGTGTGTGTGATAATCACTTTTAAAACATATAGATGCACACTTCCTTCTTTAAGGTTTTTTTGTTGACACTTAACTTCTGCCCGGGTGACTTGGCTTGGCAACTGTTATAGATTTAATGAGGGTTCATTGGCAAAGGAAACAGGAATCATTGAAAGAGGGGAAAAAGAGACTTAAAGATAGATTACTTTATTGGGTATAGCATAGTCTAGAAATAATCACTCAAAACTCAAACTTTGTTGTTAACGAATTTTTAATACAAATTTTTTAAAATACATCTAATCTTGGAGAAACTCGCCATCAATCACCTGTCATATTAATGGAAAATACAAAATTTGTTGGTTTTTATGCTCTATTCTATGTCTTATTCAATACTTAGACAATTTCATGTTCTGTCACTCGGTCATTTTTTACTGTAACAGTTGTCACTTCTAATGTGTTTGACCGATTTGTATTCAACTATTGTTTTGGTAATTTGAATTCATAACCGATTCAAATCTAACTTTTATTGTGATTAGAATCCTTAGTCAATTTGATTCTAACTTTCTATGTTACGATTCGAATCTTATTTTTATTGCAACTTTACAAATACCATTTTAGTCAAAGCCAAAATTAGACTCTTGTACTAGAGGAAACAATTTTGACTTTTTGAATATCACGTAACCTTTTCGATCCCATAGATTATCAGTTCAAAATAAGCCTTATATCGCTAATTGAATCAGCGGGACACATATGTCTCGATAGCGCTTTTGGGAGCGAAAGGGTTAAGAAACTCTTACTCATTGAATCTTTCTATTTGCCCCTTCGGGTAACACGTGCCTTTTTAATTTATTTCTCATATTTTTTAATTATTTTATTTTTTTTGTATTCCACTTATCTCAAGACATTTAATTCATTCTTTTATATAGATTCATAAGTTAACAAAAATGCTATTTTAAATTCAGTGGTCCTGATATCAAGTATGTTTTTGTTATTTTCTAGTTTTCCATTAGGTTTATTCACGGTACAAGGAGAAGAGTTGAGTTATCGAGGCCAGTTGCCTGCGGTCAAAACACATATATTTATAAAGTCTATATAAATAATTATACTTTGCTTCTACTCTAGTTGGAAAAACACACACGCACCAGTTTGTCCTGTGAATATCGGCAAATGAAAAACATGACAGTAAGAGAGAAAGAGAGAGAGAGGGAGAGAGAGAAAAGGAGAGAGAGAGAAAAAAAGAGAGAAAGAGAAAAAAGAAAGGGAAGGGAGAGAGAGAGAGAGAAAGAGAGAGAGAGAGAGAGGACGAGAGGAGAATAAGAGAGAGAAAGAGAGAGATTAATAGAGAGAAAGAAAGAGAGAGAGAAATTAATAGAGAGAAAGAGAGAAAATAAGAAAGAGAGAGAGAGTGGGAGATGAAAAACATCAATTAATTAAAACAATTAAGTGTTACTAGGGTAGTACAAAATTATGTGATGCTCGATTGCGAATTTACTGATGTAATAAGAAAAGGGGTTGTGATTTGAGCGAACCAGTTTTGGCTGATCAATCAAAGTGTCTGACGTCCTCCTTTTTTGCAATCAGATGAATCACCCACCAAAAGGGGGTGTGGAATCTTAATGTCAATCGCATGATAATTAAGTCAGACCTGTATGTTATTGACAGGTAAGTAGAATTTCAAGTTATTATTTTTATTTTTTTTTGTTTTTTGCTATGTTTGTAAGTGGAAAGGCAATTGACAAGCCTTGATGTAGAGTGAGTGTGAGTGTGTGAGTGGTAACAGGTATACCAGTGTTTGTTGTGAGACTTAAGATTTAGACTAATGGCAATGGCATTGGCGTTCTCGTACACTGTTAAAAATACTGATCGGTTATAACCTGACATTGAGCACGTTTCTGATTATAAACTTACAATTTCAAAAATACCAGTTTTTAAACTGACAATTTAAGAAAAGTTGGCTTATAACCCTACAATTTCAAAAAGCCAACTTATAATCGTTGATTTTCTACAATGTTTGCTTATAAACCTTTTTAAAATTGAAAGTCTATAACAAAGCCTTGTCGAGTTATAACCAGAAACATGCTTAATGTTGAGTAATAACAAGATAGCATGTTTTGGTTATAACTCGACAAGGCTTTGTTATAGACTTTCAATTTAAACAATGTAAGTTTATAAGCAAACATTTTGGGAAATCAACACTTATATGCTGAATTTTTTAAATGGTTGGGTTATAAGTCAACTTTCCTTAAATTGTTACCTTAAAAGCTAGTATTCTTGAAATTGTAAGATTATAACTAAAACGCAGAGTCAACCTTTGCTTTATATACCATTCTGATTGCCTACCTTACACTGTTAATACTGTTTGGTTATAACCCAACATTGAGCACGTTTTTGGTTATAACTCGACAAGTCATTGTAATAGACTTTCAATTTAAAAATGTAAGTTCATAAGCAGACATATTAAAAAATCAACGCTTAAAAGTTGAATTGTTTAAAATTGTAGGGTTATAAGCCAATTTTTCTTAAATTATCACATTAAAAACTGGTATTTTTGAAATTACAAGGTTATAATCAGAAGCATGCTCAATGTCCGGTTATAACCAGATAGTATTTTTAATAGTGCAATTCAGATTTAGTGGCAAGCGAAGTCATGGTCAATGCGACAATCCATGCAGAATGGAAAATAACAGATTTGAGAAAAATAACTCATTTCCGTTCTAACCAATGTAAACACACACAGTGTGCAGTGTACAATGTGTGTTTTTTTCATCACCAAGTTACATTCTCAATGTCACCTGATGTTGGCGTAGGCCTCTCATGTGTTAACCTTTGTCACAATTGACAAACAGAAACACTATCAACAAACTATCGTGTCTAGACATATTAGTGGTGGTCTGAATCTGATTTCGTTTCATGATAGCAAAAAAAAGTAGACTCGTGTGGCCAGTGATAATCATAACATTGGGAAGAATATTGGTATTGGCTTTGCTCTAGCTAAATGGTTTGATCAGCGAATTTGAGAAGTGAAGTTGCATCTTTATCACCATCCGCCATCCGATGACACCAGGGTTACGACACTATTGCGTGAGATCTTTTATTAGTATTTTGTTGAGTTTAGCAATTTTTTGAAAATCATGGGATGAGTCTGGTTTCGCACCCCATGACACGTGTATGAGGATGAAATCGGAAGATATTATAGACCTTAACCATCCATACATATATATCAATCAACACAAACGGTTGGTACACGAGGGAAACTATGGTTGATAATGTGTGTGTGTGTGTGTGTGGGCGAAGATGTAGAAGATGTACTTTGCCATCGCACTACCAACAACAACCACCGACAACGTTTGGGAAACGTGGCAAGCAAGAGAGACAAGTTGTTACCTCAAGTTGCTTGCCAGCTTCTCTTTCTCTCCCCCTCTCTTTCTCTCTCCCTCCCTCTCTCTCTCTCTCTCTTTCCCCCTCTCTCTTTCTCTCTCCCCTCTCGATCTCAGTGTAGGTGCGTGCAAGCGAGATCTTTCTAGAGTCACGTCGTCATGGTGTGTGGGTCTATATAAAGAGACTCGATGTGTCTCGATGATCACCATACTCAAACACACACACACATTCACTGAGATCACGACTTCTCATTGTCGAGCGTACTCTTTCCCCTAGTCTTTCTTTCACTCTCTTTCATTCGTCCTTCATTTTTGCAGATTATCTGCTACCAGTATTTGAACGCTTTGAAGTATCCACCTCAAACTCAATTGGCAATGTCAACCATGGTTCCTGAGGACAAGTACGACTACTACACTTTTGATCATGACAAACACATGTACTCGGGTCACAGTGGCAAGCAGAGGACCAAGAAGGAGGTGGCAAAGCACACCAACCAGTTTGACCCGAATGGCCACAGTCGCAAGATCTGTGATAAGTTTCGCAACACCGAGCTGAACCGACGAGACGTACCCGAGAAGCCTGAAGTGAAGATTGCCGCTTGAGGATCAACTTCACTTTGGGGCAAGGTGAAGGCCTCACCTTGGCCAGATTGGGGTCCGCCTAGGCCGACACAGTATAGCTCGACTAGGCCTAGGCACACCCACCCCAAGAGCTGTCCGGTTTACGATTTTTTTTAAAATAATGGTTTCGATTCGGCTTTACCAAACTTGTTTATTTTGGCTTTGTATGACTGACATGATGTAATAATGTAATTGAGAAAAAATTTGTAAAAATAAAATAAATTTTAAAATGACGTTTCAACGTGTTTTGTTTCAATGGTTGGGATTTGCGTCAATCAAACTGACATTAGTAAATTTTGGATGTTTTTTTTGTTATGGTGCAAGTTTTATGGTTATTCGAGAAACCGGTTGTTGCTAAGAAATAACTTTATATGTATTACCAATAAAACATGAGAATTGCACACTCGAGTGGCCTTAGTAACAAGCAGATTTGCCATTTCTCATTCGTTCAATTCATTCTACAAAAAACAAATAATATTTCTTGCTTCACCAACTAGTTTTTCATTAACTAAAAAGTTAACTAATTAGTTAAACAAACTTCTTAACTCAATTTTTGATTATAACTACTTCTAGAAAGTAAAAATAAAAGTTTTTTCATGTTATGCAGCGCCATCTGAGTGTATGCTTTATTGACTGTATTTGTTTTATGTTTTGATTAGTAATCAAACAAGTTAACTAATTGTGCAACGTAATAATGCCGAAAGTTAAAATTTAAGATGATGAAACAAAATAAAAGTGTTATTTGAATAAAGGTATCCACATTAAAACATTATATCAATATAAAGGTTTAAAAACAACCGAATACTACCTGGTATAACAATTGTTAACAAAAATATACTTGTACAATAATCATATTATCGTATTATATGATGGGTTGATAAAGGTTTTAATCGGTCATAAAAAGGTTATTGAATTTAAATAACAAAACAATAACAAATCATTACTAACAATGCAACAAAGTTCATTTGTACTACCTGTACATTGCAATTTATACTGCTTTTGTGCAACCTCAATACAATAGCTACGCATTGTAGTTGTATCAATTAAAGCATATCAGGCCACCAAAATGGTTTCCATGTTCGAATGGGATGTCCCGAAAGACTAAGACGCAGTTGTTTGGTTTCACCGCTATGATCAGAATCAAATATTTCCTTAAACTTGAGCGCAGCTATGCCATACAGGCCCAAGTTGCCTCGAAAACGTCCCATTGTTTTGCCATCTTGATCCACAACGTTCTGCATTGGCAACGCTTCCAACGGTTGATTGTCATCTTCCGGCATGATCTCAATTGGCAAGAATCGCTTTCGAATCACTCCAGTATGGTAAGTCCGAGCAGTCAACTCTTGACCAACATAACAACCTATATAGCAAATAGGCTAAATGTTACTAATCACATTCAATACACTGTTAAAAATACTGTCCGGTTATAATCCAACATTAAGCACGTTTCGGGTTTTAATTCGACAAGTTTTTGTAATAGACTTTCAATTTAAACATGTAAGTTTATATGCAGACATTTTGGAAAATCAACGCTTATAAGCTGATTTTTTAAATTGTAGAGTTATAACTTATAGTAAGTTGTAAGCCAACTTTTCTTAAATTGTTACCTTAAAATCTGGCATTTTTACATTTTTAAGACTATAACTCAAAACATGATCAATGTCAGGTTATAACCAGACAGTATTTTTAACAGTGTAGTTTGTTCAATTTAGTAACCCAACCTTTTTGAAAACTGACAGCGTTCAATATGTCAGCATTGGCTTCAAAGGGAAAAGTGCTTTCGGGTGGAAAATCAAGTGGCCCTTCTCCAACGCCCAGTTTGTAACGAAACAATCGATAATGAACTAATTTGGATGCAACAACATTTTTTATGTGAGCGCTTGACTTGATTTCTTCCAGTAATGAAAACAAATTCTCAAAATTTAGCTCTTTTTGAGTTACAATTTTGATGCCAAAACGTGATAGTCGTGGGTCACTTGACACGATTGCTTGCGTTGTTTCACCCTGAATCTTTAGGTTGTCAACATTTTCAGGATAAATCACGTAGGATTTCCAATCAGTGTTTGCTTGAATCGACACCTTCCTGCGTATTTTATAACGTTTGAGAAGCTGAGAGATTTGTGAAGCAATATTAGCGTCAACTTCAATCAAAATTTGTTCATCTTGATTGGAAAATTTGTACAAAAACAAATCCGCAATCGTTCGACCAGTAGAGGTAAGCATGAAAGTGTAAATACACGATCGAGTCACGCTTGTGGAATGGTTTTCCCACAGATGCCGTATATCATTGGTAATCAAACCTGTATAAAATTTGCAAAAAATATAATTTAATAAAATACAAGGTTAAAAATACTGTCCGGTTATAAGCCAACATTAAGCACGTTTCTAGTTATAACTCGACAAATCTTTGTAATAGACTTTCAATTAAAAAATGTAAGTTTATAAGCAGACATTTGATTTTCTTAAATTGCAACTTATAAGCTAAAATATTTTAAAATTGTAAGGTTATTACTAAAAACGTGCTCAATGTCAGGTTATAACTAGACAGTATTTTTAACCGTGTAATATATTTAATTGATTGCTTACCTTGCATGAAGTCTTTGCTATCCTTGCCATCGAGCACAATTATTTTCTTATTTAACTGTGTGAAGTGATATGCTGACTTTGCATGATTTTCACATTGCAAGAAACGAGTTGGTAGTTTGAATGAACCAGCAAAAATAAATTTAGTCAAGATTGGATGAAAAATTTTAAGATTTGAGTACATTTTGGAGTGGTAAAAATTCATCATCGAGCATAAAGTGCGTGGTTGAGCAGCTGGAATGAAATCGCACAAGTGAAGGACAGCACAATCGATTGTGAGTAAACAAACTTAGGAAGAGGAGAGAGAGAAATGAGCGTGAAGCGAGCAAGACAAGTTGCTATCAGCAGGAAGATCAATACGCAGTGAGCGGTCGGCTCAAGACTCTTTTTCTCTCCTGCTTGTATTTCCCTCTCACTCACTCGCTTGGTGGTGGTTTGAATGGTGCGTCGTAGGCAATTTTCACCTCGCCAATCGGCAGTGAGTGACCCAGCTCGAAGATCTACAGAAAATCTTGCTTCACACTTCTACAGCGCGTTTTTTCACACAAGCTGCCAATCAAACTGATATGTTAATATTTTTTTGTTGTTTCGTTCACATATAAACACAAGCGACGTTGCTTGGTGTGATTTGAGAAGAGTAAGAAGAGAAGGAAAGAGTCACAAGTGTAAGCAAGAAAATCTTTCTCTCTCTCTCTCTTTCTCTTTTTGTGGTACCGTGTGAAAATAGTGCTCGGGTGTCACATCATCGTCATCGCCATCATGCAGTCGTCAAGTGAAGAGAAGGAACGAAGAGCGTTGGAAAGTGGTGCCGAGCTTGGTGCGAGCAGTGGGCGCCACTCACCACTTGGCAACACCAACAGCGACACTTTCGAGCAAGACTTTCGCTTGCGACACAGTACTCCGGTGCCACTGGTACCTGAACCTGACTCATTCTGCCTACCCGACTCGCCACGGACGCCTCGGTTTGAGCCACCTGCCTACCTGCTGCCGCCACCGTCACCCTCGGCGGTACCGTTCGAGATGTCCTCCGACCAGTCGTGCGTCCAGTATCCCTCGATTCGAACTGCCACCTCGAGCATCCACTCCACACACCGCTCGGTCAAATATGTCTATGATCTACCCTACAACGTGCGCAAATCAATCTGCGACTTGTTGGGTAAGCCTCACCTAATGCAGTATCTTTAATTTAAATGGGTATTTTTTAAAATTAAGTAAAATTTTGTTTAAATTAAAATTAAGATTAGAATTTTAAATGTATAAAATTTTTATTTCCTATAATTATTTTAGTTTTTATGAGAACTGTTTTCTACTTTTTATGCCTTATATACAGCTAGGCGTTGTGGTTGTTTGTGAATTCCCACTTTGAATTTTAATTCTTGTAGTGGTGGGACAGCCCTTTGTGGACAAATCCGTGAGACCACGTCATTGTTACTGTTTTGTGTCTATATTCAATCAGTTGTGGTATATAAGACTACCACTGTTTCCCAATAAACCACTACTCGCGCGGGTAGTCACATTACATGTTGGCAGAGGTTCTGTGGCTTAGCGATGGTACCGAACTTGATCCCCAAAAGAAAAGTTGGTAGATAGAGTCGTTGGTTAACTCTACCGTAGTGGAACGTGGTTAGAACGTGATCAGACAATTTTTGTGTCATAAGTCGGACATCTTGGGTAGTCTTCTGTGACCAAATGATCTCTCAAATCTAAAGTTTACAAAACCGTAGTGCGACCAGTAGTACTCTAAGGCTGCAAGTGCCGTCTAGACACAAAGGCCATCAAAGTAATTAAAATTATAGTTCTTAGATTTTCAATGAGTATCACTTGACTAGACAAAGTTTCTAACAAAAAAGTGCAAGCAAATAAAGGGATAGCACTAATCATAGACAGAATTTGTGAGCAAAGGCTCAAATAGTTCGGTAATGTCCAAAGAGCTGCAGCAGATCACATAACCAGATTTTTACTGGATATGGATGTCAAGAGAAAGCGACCAAGAGGTTGACCAAAGCTATGCTAAAAACCAAACAATCAAAGCAAACATCAGCGAGCTTCAACTATCGGCCCTAATCACCAAAGATAGAAATAAGTAGAAAGCAAGGTTTAGGTTAACCGACACTACTTCAAGTTAGAGTTCACAGGAAACGACAACGCCTAGCGTCGACTAGCTGTGAACATAATGTTAAGCGAAGATGTTTTAGGCAGACAGTTGGCATTGTTAAGATTTACCATGATTGTTTGGTCCAAACCTAGCTTTGGTCGGTTTCTTGGTGATTTTCCCTTGACTTCCAAATTTAATGCAGCTTTGGCTATGTTGTCAGATGAAACAATTTAGACATGGCCAAACAATCTGAACCGTTGTCTACAAATTTTTTTTTCGATATTTTCTACCTCAGCATCTGCTCAAACCATCTCGTTGGAAACTTTATCGAGTTTGGCAATGCCCATTAAAATCTAAAATGTGAGCATTTTTATTTCTTTCACTTTTGCAGTCTGCTCAGTATTCTTTGTATTTATTTAATTTTTTACATTTAATGCAAATTATTTTGAATTTTGAAAAAACTAACTTGGCATAGTCAAAATAGTATATGAGCCGCTTAACACTCAGTTGGGTTTTAGGGGTCACTTTTGACCCAAGGCATTTTTTGACAATTTTTTAAAA
>DVQH01000907.1:0-16656 GCA_018231625.1 Papilio phestus | reverse complement strand
TCTCTCTCTCTCTCTCTCTCTCTCTCTCTCTCTCTCTCTCTCTATCATTCTCTCTACACGATCATTAAGCCTTGCGACCAAATCAAACCGCCTGACCAACCATCTGTTGGGTGTTGTTGTCGGTGGTGGTTGGGATGCGGAATGGTGAATCATCCTGCACCAATTAGTTCATCTTTCAAGTTGTCTTGTGATCATATAGATGTGCACACTCATACACACGCATTCGGGAGCAATGTATTGAGTTTATTGACACGACACCGAAGACCGAGCCTAAACGGCCGATCAAGAGAATATGTCGGATGAGAGTATGGATTGGATTGGTATGAAGAAAAGTGTAAGAGAGTCGATGTGTGATAGATAAATTGCAGAATTATCTCGTTAGTCAATATACGTTCGGACAGTTTGCTTGATTGAATTGTCAGCCGAAGAGTATACATCATGCTCTTAAGCAGATGACCGGTGTCGGGTTCCTCAATGCAACAGAGAAGAAGGAAGGGAGAGAGAGAGAAGGAGAGAGGCTACTGAATTGCAAATCGGGCGCTTGATTCGGCGTTCTGGCCATTCTCTCCCTCTCTAGTTATACTGTCGGTAGGTCGGTGGGATTGCTTGATTATATAACACACAACAGAACAACGTGCTCGCGAGAGATCGGCGTCATTAGAGAGACTGTGGCGATGAGGGATCACCACACGGCGAGGGAAGGGGTTAATGTCGATCGGCAGCGCTGAAGAGGGTAGGTACTACAAGGAAGCGAGCGATAGTCATTTCACTTCCTTACAACCGACGCGACGTTATCATTAGCCGTGTCTGAAGCTCGCGCGACGAGGCGAGAACAATCGCTATCACGCTCTTTTCTCTCTCTCTTTCTCTCAATCACACACACACTGTCTGTGTGGGATTCACCTCAACCAGACTCGGTACCCCTTCTCCGCCACAATGACGATCAACTGTGCGTGTGTGTGTTTGTGTGTGATGATAACGATGCCCGAATGACCATCTGGCCTAGAGTGGGCGATCAGTAGGCTAGCAATGCAATATCACAATCATCACCCGAACCAGTGTGCCAGAGGGGGTGCCACGGGACAAATGACACTGAACAGAGAGTCACCATTAACCCATTCACCTCGTTACCGGTCATCCAACCTACCCCTTCTTCTTCACCTCCCCCTCCCGCGCTTGGTGGGCTCATCTTCGTCACCACTTGATTCGTTTCTGTCCAATTTTCCGCTAGACCACGCGATGACAGCAATGGGGGTGACAAGACGAGACGTTTGGCAAATTGGCAAACGTAACCGATTACTTTTGCCACTTACTTTCACCACAAATTAAAATATGAGAAGAATGATGAGTTAATCCAATCCATAAAATAACTGTGCTACAATGTTAAAATTTTTTTATCGCTCAAATCTAATGATGATAAAAATTGAATTTTTTCAAACGAATGATAAACAATTTCTTAAAATATAAAAGCGTTAAAATTAGAGCTTTTATAACAAAATTTACTGATAAGATAATGAATGTTTCATGGCTTCTTGGAGACCATTAGTCGACGACTTGAAGCAATTTGTTTATGGTTGAAGAGTCTTATTGAAGATATACTTCACACACACACACACAAACACCGTACTACTACGAATTGACTTTTTTCTGAGAGGTGTACAAACAATAGACCAAACAAAGTTGGAGAGCAAAGCATCGACTTCCGATTGCACCAAGTCAAACACACGCGATCGATCCTCGGCGGTGGTCCGATGTTTTCCCTCTAATTGATTGTTTCAGTCGAGGCTTGTAATTTGGCTTGGTCCCTCCTCCCACTTCTCCTCCGCCCCCCACATCGTATCCCATCCCTCGGTGTACTAATTGCGTACACCGAGTGAGTTGGCCTAAGAAAGGGAGAGAAATGGAGAAGCAGGATAGATAGATTATAAACACGGCCGATCAGCTCTCGATAGTTTGATAACATTAGTATCTCACAGACACATAAATAACTCTTTCAGCATCAAGGAGCTTAATTGAAGCCTCCTCGAGGAGTCAATTAGAGAGATTTTTCTATACTTCTTACCTTTTGAAGCAAACTCTTGTATATACATTCACAAACCACTGAAGTGTTCCGTATTGCGGGCGCGTGATCGATCAATCGGCCGGTTTGGTTCCACTTGGAACTTCAATTTTTGGATATGCCAATCATGCCGGTAGAGTTGATTCTGTACTTGGATTTAGTTCCGGAATTTGAGAAATAACGATCTCTAAAGGAGTAAATTAAGTAATTAAGATAGATAGTTTGAAATAAACAATTTTAAATAAATATTTTGAGTGATATGCTAATCAACAGGTGAATCTTCAAGTGAGAAAGAGAAAGATGTTTACAAATAAGTGGTTAGACAATCTCGATCTTATCCTAAACCGATAATTATTTAAAAATAAATAAATAAATAAAAATTCCATTAATAGCATCCTTGAGGTGTTCTATGATAAGATGATTGTGATGGCAGAATCCTTTCCGCGTTCAACCTCATACTCTTTAATTGAAAAAAGTCACAAAGGTGATTTATTCACAGTTGATTAAGTTTTATGTGTTGTGTATCTTACTTCTTAGGTAGCCGTTTAATAGAGAGTCTGGTTTTGGTGTAAGAGAGGGTAACCCCCGAGAGAGGGAGAGAGAGAGAGAGTTGAATTTGACTGGTTTGAAAGCGAATGGGCAACCGGTCGGTTGTGGTTGCCAAATGGGAAAAGTTTGCTTCGGGGAAAAGAAAAAAGCCTCAATTAGCCATGACGAATCCAACTGGCGACAGAAGACCTATCTCTCACAGAGCAAACGATAAGAACCTTTGCTAAAAGGATTCAAAAGGAAAGTTCGCTGACTCTCGAGTGGTGGTGTCTTATCAGCGATGTCGGATCATCATCTTCATCCTCGTGCTGCTCGAATGCAAATACATCGTGTCCACTTTGGAACTGTCGCCGGGAGTCATTCGAACGAGTAGTGGTGATGATGATGATGATGCTGATGTCAACGACCAAAGGAGATGGAGATGAAAGTGAAACCAAAGTGCCATCCATCACACGCGCATCGAGTTCGAATAGCCACCATAAATAAACAGCACAGAGAAGAAAAAACGAGCAAAGACACCTGAAGACACTTTCTCTCTCTTTTCTAATTTTGAGTGTGTAAGACAAAAATTACTCAACTCTCATAAATTGATTATTTGATTATCCGCGCGATCCATCCAGAAACGATCGAGCCATTGTGGCTTGGCATCACCAGCCCAACTCGATTTGTTTTTGTAATTCAAATCTGACTGGACGACTTGGTGATGCCATCCATCTCTTTGGTTTTTGAGGCAAAATCCATGCTGAGTAGTTCCAGTCGATTCTGATTTATGGTTGACGCTCCTCGGTCGCTTTCTTCTGAATCTTCTGTTTTATTTTTAAAAACTTTCTCCCTCCTCTTCCTCTCTGTCAATCTACAGTAGCATCTTAGTTAAAAACAAATCAGATGAAGGTGGAATAGAAACAGAGAAACAAGAAAGATGAGATAGATTGGAAAGGAGATGAGCATCTATAAACAGAACACAAAAGCGTGTGGAACAAGTGATGAGCTCGTGATATCACTTCAAACCGTTCCTCCTAGATTGATCACACTGAAAGGTTAGAATATGAAAGTAGCATCTCTTTTTCTATTTCTCTCACTAATTGCCGGTTTGGTGTATGTTGTAATGCTACCAGACATTTTGAAGTGGATGAACCAGAAACAGCATCACGAATGGCTCCTTGAAAAGCTTTCACATGACTCGATTGGTTGTTGACTGATTTACGATCCTCGATGGTGCAACCAGTGACGATTTGACAATGACAAGCGAATTGGTAATTAGCAACTATCTCTCTCTCTCTCTCTCTTTCACTATCGTTGCCGCCTTAAGTAATTACACTTTGATGCTTACACTCACACACACTCTGGAATCCATCAGACTCGTGTATTGAATTGCTTTTGTCTGAGCACGTGTCCACAATTGGATTGAAACCACTAAAAAATTTGTGTGCGTATGGTGTAATAATCACCAGAGCGCAATTGATTGCACTTCTCAATAACATATAACATGTATAAAACAATAGTTGTAGCACAATTCAAATATAACTTGTATTGTTTTTATATTAGACTGTTGAGAGATGATGATGCGGCTTGAACAAACAAGTGAGTTGCTGATGATGTGTAGATTTGCTATCTTCTATCTATGAGGTGTTCTCAAGCGGTAATCTTCACGTTTTCTTTGTGAGGAGGGAGGTTGATTCGCAAGAAAAATAGTGCCAAACACACCGGCCTGGTTTGTGGTGATGCACTGGAACAATCGAGTGGCGTAACACACTACATGACACAGTGAGAAAAAACGCTGATAATGGCCCACATTGTGCCCCAAACACCACGAATCGGGCGTGTTAGATTGAGACTCGTGTCTTGCTCTCTCTCTCTCTCTCTCTCTCTCTTGCACACTTTCTGAAAACATAAAAATCAATGCTTTAGTGCAACGAGTAGAAAACAACCAACAGAACAGGGACAGTTCAGAAAGGTAAAGAAGTGGATGATGGGGTGGGCAGTGATAGAGAGGGAGAGAGAGAAATAGGTGACTTGCTTGTCCCGCTTTATTCGCCGTTTCTCGCCTCATCGAGTTTAGAGTTGTTGGAATCTTGCAATTGTTTATTCTTTTCATATTTCTATCCGTTTCTCTCTCTCCCTCTCTGCTCAACTGAGTGTCGTCGCCATTCATAGGTAGTCGGATTGAATGGCAGTGAAGACGATGGATGGATTGCGAGTGTCGGGCGGACGGTGCCTCTGCTCGCGATGTGTTCGTGCCCGAGCGCGCGATCCATCAAAACGTGAAGGCCAGATTTGGCGTAGTAGTGTCTGGAACACACACGATGAGCGTTGGATGTTATTCTCGTCCGATTGAACGAACGGAGTGACGACGAGTAGCAAATCAATCGATCGATCTGTACCCAGACTGGTAGTGTAATTAGACACTGGATGCCATCTTTGCCCCTGATCGATGATGCCACTGCAAGTCGCGCTACCGAACGCATGATGACGCTGCCGAGTGATTGATGGCGACCTTTGGCATTGGAAGGGACACCGGTCGGGTTCGTGTCCCGGTGAGATTCAATTTGTGTGTGTCTATGCAATCGACACGCTCCAATCGTGTCACTGGATTGACATCCACGTAGAGGAGAGAAGTATGCTTGGCCGGCATGGCACTCTTCGGCATCGGCACCAATCAGTAATGAGACTCTAATTGCGAGCCAGTCAGCTCGAGCATTGTTGTATTGGAGCGCTCACAGCCAGAGGGGCTCGCGAGATGAGGTGGAGAAGTGGTAGAGTGGCACAGTGCGTTGGCTAGCGATATTGGCGCACTATTGGGCATCAATTAATCCAATTGCGCCCTTAGCCAGTCTCACCGCCCGAGTGCCACTCTGGGCGTCCCACCGATTCACGCAGCACATTGCCTACTGCTCCAGTTGTACAAAGTCACACACACTTAGGCGCCACTTGACGCCCTCGGTTGATGGGCGCAACAGGTGAGAGGTGATGTGCCATTGGAAGATGTCTCATCTGACCCGGTGGCTGATGCTTTTCACGAGTGTCACTTGTGCTAGTTGTGCACACGAGAACCTCGATTACAAGCCGGAACAAGTAAGGCACACTAGAGAGGCCTCAAACAAGGGCAAAAATGAAGTGAGAGATGATGGTTTGATCGTTGAAGACACACTCGCTTAGGTAGCTCAACACTACACCCACGCGCACTACTCAACTCACCTTGTGCAATCGTCATCGGATCGATCTGGCTTGATAGCGTTGGGATTACGTTGCGACACCTGCCACCAAGTCATTCTCCTCACTCAGCATCACCACGCGATCTTGGCCGTGAATGCGAATTACAATTAGTTCCGGTAATATTTGTTTTTCTTTGTTTTCTCTTCATTCTGATGATGATGACGATAAAAGAATGAATGAATGCGACTGGTTGATAAAATCGCAATGTCAGATTTCCATCGCTGAATTTGTCGTCTGGTGACAGGGGTGATGCGTCGCGTGTTTTGTCTGCCAAAGAATGTGAGACGTGACTTAACCTCTGGGTTCAAGCAACTTGGTACGAGTGTTGTAGTCACCACAACAAGCAAATCTGACAAAACTTGCCACTCGATTCGATCCACTCTCTCTTTTCATTTATTCTGTAAAAAGTGAATAACAATTAGTTCCGGTGATGTGATTTTGTTGGTTTTCACTTCCCATTGCCCGGTGATGAATGAGTGAATGTCATCCCATGGCAATGCTACATTTTCCTTGTTGAAAGCTTGGGTGAATGGAGAAACCATTGCCAAGTGATGTGATGCATGGTTTAATTCTTGGGTTCAAGCACCTCAAATGGATCAGTGTAACTCGATCAGGGTGCGGGGAAAGACTAACGGTATTGAAACCCATTTTCACTTTGGTTTGGCAATTCAAGTTGGCAATCAATGCATAGGAATTAGTTTCGCGGTAGTTCTGTGGGTTTACTTCTCATCTCCTATTCTCATGAATGAACAGAAGGATGAAAGCGATCACATGACACGACAATGTCAGACTGCTCATCAAAGCTGCTGAATGTCGTCTTATGACAAGCGATCCTCTCCTATGACAGGTGCCAAGGAGATGTGATGCTGGGGTTCAAGTACCTCTACCTTGGTAGCGTTGCGCCACTCATGGATCGCCCACGCCGCGTGGTGGTCACATCGCATGGCGAGCCGTATCGTCTGGTCTCGTGGCCCCGCCTGCCCACTGCACCGCATCTTCTCTGCTGCTACGACATACAACCACACTCACTAACAGAGACTTCTCTTTTCTCTTTCTCTCTTTAATGCCGACCGGCAGGCGAGTTCATTCGGCACACGTCGCGCGAGAGGAGAGAGATAGTGAGCCAAAGATTGAGCTGCCAAGGAAAGAGAGAGAGAAAGAGAGCTGGAGTGGCCCGCTGGCGCGGTGGTGGTTGAATCAGCAGTGTGCTGTGTCAGTCGAGCTCGAAGCGGCAAGAAGGCTAGGCCAGTCCTGTGTGTCGCGGTGCGCACTCTGCCGGGCTGTGCACTCGTCCGCGCGCGTGGTGTGTTGTGTTGTTGGTGCCTGGTTCGCGCTGCATGCGTGTATGATGTGCATGCCAGCCCAAGCATACTTTGTTTTGACTGTGTCTCACTCTCCATTCTCCGGTGTCCATCTCAACGACACATCCCGGCACCAGATCTAGACCAAGCGATGTGACCAGTGTGTTCTTTTTTGTGCTCTTTGTGCATCGACAGTGTCTCTTGATGTGTTATCCACAGTGCCACTACCAACCGTCACCCTTGTGATCGACTTTGTACACACTCTGTCCACCCTCAGTGCAAATGGTTAGTATGGCTATGATCTAGCCCAAATTGTCATCGGTGTCTAGTGTCATCGTCGAACGCCGGTTAAAATACCAAGCCAATAGTGACGCCACTAAGTAGTCTACCCCCTTCACTGACAGCACGACTGCAGTGTGTCGATCTCTCTCCTGGCCTACTTGTCACGGCCACGGTCGAATGATTGGCGCGGAAGGGTTGCCACCGGTGACCTACCCTTCGCGTCTGTCCTGTCTTCGCCTCCCTAGACTAATCGAGAGAGGATTCAATTATCTTGTCTCGCAATTGGTCACATTGTGGTTTGGTGATTCGATTTCCTCGTCATCGTGGTGGCTAATCCAGCTCGATGCGATGGAGCACATCGCTCTCGCGCGTCCCTGAATCGCCCCGTTCGACCCGATCCCTTCGATCAGTAGGCCAGTCTGTCTTCTCCTGATGGTCAGCCACTGCGATTACGCCGCCTTGTGGCTGCGAGACATCTTGTCTTGTTACTGCTTGTTGATAATTGCCCTGTCTCTGTGTCTGTCTCTCTGTGTATGTATGTGTGTGTTTCTCTGCCCTCGATAGTCAATCTCTCTCGATCGCTCACTTCGCCATCGTTATCTGACCGAAGGCGCGAGATAACACCAAAATTGGACGTGAGTCGAGAGTGGGAGCGATGTGCGCGCTAAGTCTGTCGGTGGCGCGAGAATTTGATTCCGATCGATCTCGAGTGGTGGCGAGACCATTGTTTGTGTTTGGCCAAACCGATCTCGATCAACACGCTCTCACGCACACATCTAAACCTGACCACCATGACCACACCGACTGTCGATGTGCCACGGTGTGTTCGTCATATCGTCCCCACTAGCCAAATATGTCGAACGCGAGACACGAGTCAAGTCGTAGCATGGCTCACTTTCTCAATGACCATTTTCTGACCTCTTCGTCACCTTTCACCCAACTTGTTCTAAAGACGGAATGCATGTTTAGCTCATAACATTCCGGAGACCACCTAGATTTAGGTATCCAGTCTAGTCTGGAGTTAATTATGGTAATTGTGATAAAGTTAGATTGTCTCTGCAAAATTGAGAAATTTTATCATCGGTACACCAACAATTTAGCATTGAAAATAGGCAATTGAGGTAAATGTGGTTGAGGTTAGATAAGTAAATATATTAAAAAACAAGCTATAATCAATGGCATCTTGTTGTGCGAAATAAAACCAATTTTGAGATTTATTTATTTGTGTTGCCAAAGAAATTAATCTAGTTGAGGCACACACATGTGCACAAACCACCAGGGCTGACATCGACCCTAACATAGTAAACCTGTCAGACCCGTGAGTGATTGAATGAATGTTTTATAAAGTCTTCTGCCTCTTGCCTCGCCAATCAATTGAATTGAAGTATTCCAAGTATTTTTCCAATCGAGACGACGAAAGGTAATTCTAAATATACATACATACTGAAAGGGTCAGAGAGGTTTGCCTCTAGGGGCGAGAAGAGTTAGGGTGGTTGACACGCCATCAATGCAATGTCAATTTCAACAACATGACATTCATCTCGATTGTGTGTGCGTGTTTGATTCTTTTGAAGCTAACATGTATTCAGTCGAATGTCGATGCTCACCTTTGCTCTCTCTCTCTCTCTCTCCCTCTTGTCTACACGTTTCTCTTTGATTACCCTGGTTGCACATTTTGTTTGGTCACCAAGACAACTAGTGGTGCACCGATTTGCTCGATAGTCCGCATCATCGACCACTCACACCAGTTGACGAGTTTATTTTTATTATATAAAATTACTCGCACACATCTCTCTCTCCGTGCACTGTCGGTCGATGGGTTTGTCGGTTGGTTGGTGTCCTAGTCTGACGGGCGACAATTGGCGCTATTCGCGGTTAGGATTTTCAAGTACAGAGACAACCGAAAAGCATGCGTCGATCAGGCGTGGCCATTTTCCTCCCTTGGCCAGAATTCCCATAGATCACACTACACACTCCCGGTGCCAACCCGGCAATCAAAGATACTCGTGCGATTGTCGTTGTTGTTGCCGAGTGGCCTCTATTTTCTCCCTCGTTCCTGAATTCCATTTCCCCCTTTTAACCGTCCAGATTCCCCAAGCCAAGTGATCGCTTTGTGTTGTTGAAGCGTGTCATTGTGTATGCGTGTGGATACGAATCGATGGCACGAAGAATGGATTATCTCTCTCTCTCACTCTGACCCACCTCTGAGGGGCGAGGAGGTTCAGATCGAGGTTTAAACTCGACCTTTCGATCGATCGAGCCACACGGTGCGTGTCTTTCATTATCTCGGGTGGTCAGGTTGGTCCGGCTCCCCTCTCTCTCTCTCTCTCTCTCTCTCGCAGTGTAAGAGAGGGTGATAACTCTCTCTTGATGATGCGTCCGGTTTCAAGTTCAGTTCAAGAATAGAATCAAAATATAAATAAAGTTGAGATGGAAGAAAAAAAGAGCAAAACAAAATGTGCGCCCGAGGGTGGCAACCTGGGGATATCGATATCGATTGATGGGTCGATTGGTTCGCAGTGTGCTTGGTTTGTGTGTGTGTGTGCTCGGTCTGATGTGTGTCACTCGGACTCCTTCGGTCGGTCAAGTTGTGTTTGCTTTTCCGCTCTCCCGCGGCGCTCACACTTCGTTCCGGCATCGTGGTTACCTGGAAAGTGATGTTCAATTCAAAAAAACTCGATCGCCTCGACACTGTGCGTTCACTAATGACTGAATTCGAGCACTCGCACGCAGCGTCACCGATAATTGCTCATCCGACTGACCAGTTGGCTAACAAGTCGGCTATGTGATGCAAGTCAAACACACACACACAAGCCAAGTTCTTTGTTTTATCTCTTGATTTACTATTGAATCCAGTGTTTCCTGGCTATACTCATCACTCTCTCGCGCAGTTGAATTGATTTGTAAATTGGATTTTTCAATTTAAACACACACCGACTCGGGAGATATTGAGATAGCTCGCATTTTCATTGAAGAGGTACATTCGTGCCATGGCTATTACTAGCTAATTCTAGGCTTGCTACCTGCATCACTCTCTTTCTCCGTTTGTTTCAAAGTTAAAGAGTAGACATGTTTAGCCACTATCAAAGATTATGGCACACACATCACGTGACATGATCGATTTGCCTTATTATATATCGGAAAAGGAGTGAGAGAGAGACATGTGTATGTAGACTCTGTGCAGTTGTATGTATCTGAATCTTTGGCTTAGCCTCACACACACGGTGACGTCAATCGTGTTATGAGTGCGAAAATTACATCTTGTCTTGGTAGGACTTGTGATAAATGTACTCCTTGGTCCAAGCCTCTTTGACCAGCATGAACATATCGTCGCGATGATATCGTTTTCTATTTTTTCCTTGTCTTCTTTTACTCTTGTTATATTATCACAGATGAAGAATGTTTCTTTGTATGTGTGGACTATCGGAATTGTCCTATTGATAATATCTTGCCGGAGAGAGAGAGAGAGAGAAAAAAAAGAGATCAGTCAGAGTAGATGAGCTGGGTTAGACACTCACTGGCACTCAATGTTAATTGCGTACTATTAACGTTATACACGCACGATGCATTGGTATCCTTTTGACACCTTGATCCTACATTGTACTCGCTCATCACTCGGGTCTCACAATGGGTCGGGGTCGATCAGAGTGGCGAGACCGATTGGATCATCTGCATTTTCTCACCTTAATCCTGTTTTTCACTCTCTTTCCCAACTCATGTTCTGTGCAACAACCGAATATCACTCGAGGTGGATTTCAATTTACATTGATTAGCGAGTGGTAGCTCATTTCATTTCGTTCTCTCTGTGTGTACATTTGATTTTACAACTCAACTTACACACACACTCTCTCTCTCTCCCTCTCTCTCTCTCTTGAAATGTTGAGTTAGATTTATATTTTTAGAGAGAAAGTTGAGTTGAGGCTTCTCAAGAGAAGATATTTCGAAACTGGACTTTAATTGGACTTGACGATGGGCGCATTTGGCGACTCTGGGTGCTCTCCATCTCGCGGTGATCGCGCCATCGATCGCCTCTCTCTCTCGGGTGCCATTGTGCTACCACACTACCAGTAGCCCAGTAGCCGTGACTTAGAGGCTAATTTTAGAGTGGCTATTTACCTTATACAACAACACAACTCGAGGTCGGCATGATTGGTCCGATCGGTTTCGGGTTTAAGTTGATCCATGGAAAATGCCACCAATTAGACAGAAATGACGTCAAACGAAGACACCCTTTGGCATAACTCGTGTTCACGCCACTGTCATGATTGCTCACTGTCTTGATTGTTGACTGAGCTAACTCGTGGCGATTTTGGCGCATCTAACTCGGGTGCTTCTATCGATGTGTGTCGTGACAGCATTCTGTTTTATACCAGCTGTCTTTCCAACTCACTATCTACCTCTGTGTTCAAATGGCTTGATTAAAATTCAAACCAGGGTTGAAGCTATTAATCATCGACACATTTGTGCGGATGTTATTTTGAGAGCGAGTATTCCGAGGGAAAATGGGGGGTCTACTTAGCCATTCATGATGTGGTCGGTTGGAAT
Source organism: Papilio phestus (assembly GCA_018231625.1). Classification (NCBI taxonomy): domain Eukaryota; kingdom Metazoa; phylum Arthropoda; class Insecta; order Lepidoptera; family Papilionidae; genus Papilio; species Papilio phestus. Next base: position 4,707 of record DVQH01000907.1, on the reverse strand, counting down.
TCTTCACACTCGTGTCTCCCTTGGGGACTTTTTACTGACTGGTGGCTGACCACTTCCTCGAGTTAACGATAGCGAGAAGTGCCATGAGAAGCTCGCACTACCTTGACAGTGACAATGTTGGTTGTGCTGCTGCTGTTGCTCTGCGTGTTCATTCTCTACGGTGGCATTGATACTCTAAACGATCATCATGCTTGCAGTCCACCTCATCATCATCTTTTGATTGCCCAATCGAAACCTAATAGACTAACTCGGTTTGCTTTCTCTCTCTTTGTTTGTCTATAGAAATTTCCCCGAAGGAAATGGCCACCTTCACAGCGGTGGCTGTCCTGCCATGGCCTGGCATCCGTCCGCGACCACCTCGGTCGCCACCTCCCCAAAGGTCTTCGCTAAGCGTGTGAGGATCACCCATGTCTCTTTGGTTCCAACGGTGCAATCGTAGCGTTCGTGGAGCAACCCAGTGCCAAACCAACCACATCGCTCTTATGCCATCTGATGCTGTCATCTTTGCACCGCCACTCGTGCTCTTTCGTGCAAATCACACCGCTGAGCTAATTGTACCCCCGTATCAGGCTCCATCTCGCTCTTTCAACACTCAACTGTCTGCTCAAGTATTCAAGAGGTTCTTGAGGAAAATCTGGCTTCATCTCGTCTACCAGCTCGCGCACTCTCCCACACCAGCCTGCTAGATTGCCATCTCAGTTCCTTGTTCGTTCTCGACCTCTCTTCTATTTATTTTTGTTAGTTCACGCTCGGGCATATTATATAAATCATCATATGATTATTGTTGTGATGATTGTTGGCCACGTGTATTTATTGCACCATCAAGCCAAGTGTCACGCGTGGTGAGCTGTTGAGTGCTCCTGCTGGACAGATCACTCATCACCATTGTGGAGCGGTGACTCGGGGACACCCACTGACTCACTCGGAGACTCTGTGTCCAAATCGAGCTCCGCCATCTATCCTTAGTGTTTAGTGTGTGCATCATCTGCTATCCATACTTTGAGAGAGTGCTCAGTGGAGCGCACACCTGACATGAAGACGATGTAAGTCAGTGGCACGCTACCGACGAGCACGCCGGGTGCCACTAGAAGCCGGCGCCTTCGACCCACTTGGCAGCATTATCACCATCGTCACCTCTTAGGTTCTTTCGGTGAGTGTCGTCGTCTCGACTTGATTTCGCACCCAACACACCACACCAGACCAAGCCCCGTTCATGCACTTGTTTGTGTGTGTTTGTGCATTTGACATCGTCGTGTGTTTGGCATATGCATACACGAGATCACATACTGAATCACATTACGCGCACTCCAGGTCGCGCCGAGGCACTTTACATGGCTGCCTCTCTCACTCTCCAAGACACGCCACATTTCGACATCTCGTTGCTCTTGCTCTCTCCCGTACAGATCGCATTACATGGGTGAATTACATTAGCTTATATATGTGTGTGGATTCGCTTCTAGTAGACGTTGTCATCATTTGTTCGGATCAGTCAGATGACGACGCGAGCAGTGCTTTCTTGGGTCTTGTGCGATCACACTAAGACTTGTTGGTCTTGAAACTGGGTTGGAACGCCCTGAAAGTTTATTGACTTCACTTTTCAGATTTACCGATTAGTTAGTCAAACTTTTAGTTTTTTGTGTGGAGGAATCAAAGTATAAAACTTACACCATCCCTCTCAATACCGCCAAGTTGAGGTACAACTACTGTATTTGATCAACTGGTGGTTTGTGTCTTGTTCCCACCATGAGCACTACCATCACCAGTGCTGCTCGGTGGACTAATCTCCCGTGTGGCATGTTGATTTATCCCTCTTGCAGACGCATGGTAGGTGAGATGGCGATAGCACTACTGATAGTGTACTAGCATTTGGCATCACGCTCGTGACATATTGTCTCGCTCTACTCGGCGCCACTTGCCCCAGATGTGGAGATTTGCTCTGCATCTCTCCACTCTCATTATGTGGGACCAGATTGATTTGTCATCATACTGCCGGTGGTAGTTGTTGCTCTAGTGCTCGAGATTACAGAGTGGGGGGAGAGAAAGAGACGAACTGCCTTTTTCGGTTCGTTGGCCCGAGCGCGCCATTCGTGCCTCTGCAAACTCGGGATGTGTCTGGATCGAGCAGAGACACAGACACACACACCGAGGCAAACTTTCTCTCTGTTTACCAATTCAAATGGCACTACGCTCACACACACTACAGCAACAACAACATCAGCAGTGAGACCGAGTCATCGCTCGTCCGACAGATCTACAGATCGGATCTGGCCACTTGGTCTGACTGTTTTATTATTAGTGTCGGTTTGGTCTTTGCTTCTGCTGTTGCTTGGTTGTGGTGGCGCACTCGGGCCATTTGCATAGCGGCAATTATGCGGCCTGTGCGCGCGAGTTTCGTGTTTATTTTTAGGGTACTCTCACTGGCTGGCTTGAGCTTCGGCAGCGGTCAGATATCACCACCAAGCGCCACTGACACTGCCGGCCGCCACATTCACTTCGATTGGGCACGTTGATCCCTTGGGCGCGCTTCCTGACCATCTTTCTCTCTCTCTCTCGCTTTCACTTTGTACCTTTGACTTTCGCTCTTTATTCTCTCTCTCCCACACTGAGAGCAAGCCAGCACCCAAATGTCATTCCCACACACTCTGAATGAACATGCCTGGTGCCTTACTGTTTGCTGGCGGTCACAACTAGCTCCATCGCCAAATTGAGAGCCATCGCCACCGCACTTTCACCTGCACACCACCATCACCACCGTTCTGATTAGTATTCGAGCAGGCGAACAAGACAGGAGAATGCGAGCACACGGCACACTCACCAGTCACCTCATCACTCACATTGATGACCTCTATCGGGTCATCATGCTGCTGGTACCTATGTTGGCCTATTTGCCGCCCATCAATCTCGTCACTGTTGCATTACCCGACACTACCCTCCTCCCCCTCTGTTCTTTGTAGTGGCATCTCTCACCGGCGCTCCTCTCACTCTCTCAGGGTCACATCTTCATGGAATGCCTAGTTTGCTTCACTCGTTGGCGTGAGTAGAGTGTGCCCACCGTGGTCGATGATTCAAGTCGCTACTCAGTGAGAGTGATTGTAGTGCGCGCAACATGCGAAATCAAATTGAAACCACTCTCTCTCTCTCTCTCTCTCTCTCTCTCTCTCTCTCTCTCTCTCTCTCTCACCCAATTTGCCTCTGCATTGATGGGTAGCGCGCCGAGAATGCATTGCTCGGCGTCGGACGAAGAGCGAGAGTGACGGCATGGCTCATTGAATTTGACCCATCACTCTTGGACAGTCGGACTCGATGTGTGTGGTGATCGCGTCTGGCCACGTGTGCCTTTTGTCAAACTATGCATATTTGAGGCGCATATCTCAATGCAATCAAAGAGAGAGAGAGAGAGAGACTGCTTTTAAAAGGTCCAATAACAGTTTCGGGACAATATAAGCGCGACAAAATGCCGCTTGCATTCCCGGACATATATCAAGCACCCTCTATGACTCATTTCTATTGTAGCTAGGCAACAGTGATCAATTGCTTTTCTCTTTTATTATATTAACACAACTTCTCTTGAAAAAGCTGCGGTAAAGATATTATTGATGCTCGGGTAAGGTTGAGGAAGGTATGCGTCATAGGGAGAAAAAAGAGAGAGGGTATGAGAAAATTGAAATTAGGTCCCAGGATCAATCTGAAGTCGGTTAGACTATGATTTACGATTATTATTATTTAATATAAAATGAAATGAATGCTGCGTTCCAGGATGGCTTTTATTAGCTATTTTGGATGATATGTTTTTCTATTCTCTCATTTTATAGCTGTCGTTCTTAACTGTTTACCGTTTGAAGGTCAATGCGCTTAGATGTGTGAGACTCAGTGAGTGTATGTGTATGTGGAATCCCACAGGCATGTTCCTACCGGCGCACGCGAGTTGATCTAGATTTTAAAAATCTGATTACTACCACTTTGACCTTAAAGAGAGCAGCCGCGGTCCGTTTTTATAGTTGGACGGCTCGTTATCACTCATCCGGGCGCGAGACAATTTAGTTTTGTTCCTTCAATTTTATCCTTGATGTGTGGATGGCTATGGCATTGGTAATCAATGCTTCTTCAGTTGTTGTTTAATTAAAAATTGAATTGGTTGAAACAGATTAACAGAAAAATAGAACGAATTTATAGTTGTTGATTAGTGTAGAGGATCACTTTGGATGCATGGAGTTGATGCTCGCGCTCACTTGGTACTGATGATTATTCTTCACTCGCACACACACTACTCAAATGATTTTTATCTTTGTCATACAGAAATAGAGAGAGAGAGAGAAAAAAAAAGTTAAGTCATTGGCCTGATCGTGACATGGCATTAAGCTTATTGAAGGTGAGAGAGAAAGATATCTGTTTTTTAAGTAAAGTCCGCATCTTGTGAGAATCCGATATCAGCATCTTTCTCGACAAAGTCGAATTCTCCATTGAAAATGTCCTCTCTCTCTCTCTCGGGTTCGAAGAAGCATCAATCGATGTGTGGCTTACTATTTGCTATAAATAAGCCATCTAACCACTTAGCGTAATCCGGTAGTGGTGGTGACACTTTCGGTGGCGAGGCGGAAGGATTCGCCTCACTGTTGCTTGGCCTACTCGCCATCCCGTTGTGTTGGTGTCGCAATGCTTTCTCTCTCTCTCTCTCTCTCTCTCTCTCTCTCTCTCTCTCTCTCTCTC
>DVQH01000906.1:0-16666 GCA_018231625.1 Papilio phestus | reverse complement strand
TAAAAATGTCAAGAAAAGCGAGTTGTCAACCAATCGAGTCTTCTCTGTATTTGATTGATCAAATCGGACAAGAGAGATTTGGGAAAGGGAGGTTAAACTGTAGGCAGTGCGGACTCATTGAGGAGTGCTCCCGCCTGTCTGTCTGGCAGTGGAGCCACCCCTGGTGAACCCAACACTTGCAAAGAGCACAAGTGTACTCATTGAGTATACGCTTTAAGTTTTTTTTAGTCGGTTTCGACTTTTATAATTTTTTCTCTTTTTTGCTTGCGTTGGTGCTTTTCAAAAACAAACAGTGCATCTGGTGCAATTAATTAATGATAAGTTAAAAATGACAAAAAACTTAGGCCGTAAAGAGAATGAGTATGCTTTTGTTGTTGCTTGTAGCAAGTGTTGGCCTCGCCAGTGGCGGTGTAGCGTGCATTGCAACTAGCAGTGTCCACACAAGCTCTGAGGCATCTCAGACGCACTCTAGACTGGTATGAGGTGCCAAGTGTAGCTATTGCAGTTGGCAGCGTGCAGTGTACGGCCTTGCTCCAGGTGACACGCCTCTCTTCCCAAGTGATCCATTAGAAATCCACTTGAATCCACCCCTCTTCCCTCAAGACACTCTTGGCATCAGTACCCACTGTAGCCAACTTCAAGTCAAGCTTCGAACAGCTTTCACTTTTACTTGGTCCACTTCTTTGTTGTTGCCTATTCAAGTTACCTAAATTGCAACTTTCATTATATATACGAGTGTGTATTCTTTTACAATAAAAACGTAAAATCATGATAGTATTACTTCCTTGTTATATTAGTTACTAGCCGACCAACACTTCAATTTTTGAAAGATATTAGTAATTAAAAATATTAATTATTGATAATTCTAAAAAGTTATAAATGATTTGGAAGAATTGTTAACATTTCAGCATTGAGAACTTGCATCGATTATATCTCATAATAACGAGGCTAAACTTACTAGAGTTTTTGTTTGTATTGAAAATAGGAATATGTATCATTCACTTTTTAATATATCAATGAATTCAATTTGTTGTTGACAAAGCTGAAAGTTTTAATTAAGAAGGAGACATTTTATTATTACCCTATTTATGTAAGTCATCATTTTTCATCAATGTTAACATATTTTTAATTAATATTTGATAAATAGACAAATAAAATGGAGGAAACGTTGACCGCGACAACAGCCAATAATGATAGTACTGTGATGAAGACCCCCAGATGTTCTCGTTGTCGCAATCATGGCGTTTTTCATTCACTCAAAGGCCATAAGCGAAACTGTCCCTATCGAGATTGCAACTGTGACAAGTGTATTCTGATTACGGAACGTCAGAAAATTATGGCCGCTCAAATTGCTCTCCGTCGTCAACAAGATCTTGAAGATCAGTACCACTTGGAGTCTCTGGTTAACGGCAAAAAACTGACAAATGAAGAAATGGAGAAAAAAGTGAGCCGTACCTTCAAGAAGAAATTCAAAACGTCATATGATGAAAAGCAAAGTTCTAGTCAGGATATTCTCAAAAATCGTATAGAGGCATCTTCATTGGCGTCTAATCATAGCAACTCTTCTGACTGCATCACTATTGAAGAAGATGATGCCAACACTCAAACTGAAAGTGAATTTCAAGAAAGCTATGCTTACGAGAATGCAAATCATATTAATGGAGACCAAACCGAAACAATCAAAGCCGACAATGACCAAGATGGAGGTTTGTGCCATTTTTGGGTTTTTAAGGCTTTTATTAATTAATGTCTAATTTTTCGGAATTTTAGGTGAAATCGATGAAGATGATGAGAGTTCGTTGGGTGAAAAAATTGAAGATCTATTGAGCAAACTTAAACAAAATTCGTTTTCTTTGGATCCGAGTTTTGAAACAAATTGTTTGTTGGCTACCATATTAAAGGATAACAATTATAGCATTAAGAATAGCACTACCAAAATTATGAAATGTAAGATATTAATTTTATTTTATTGAATAAGTTAATAACAATTTGTTATTATTTTTCTAGCTACCATAGAGTACAGCCAAACAGTATTTAAAATGACTAGTTCCAAAAGTCAGGAGAAGAAATCAAAGGAAGAAACTAAGCAAGTTCAGCAAAAATTGCCGCAGAATGATAATAGACCAAAAGCTGTGTCTGGACCTATTTCACATGTTCCACAACGGCCACCAAACTCGGTGGCGGTCAAAAGTACTCCAGTGGTGAAGTTGCCTGCCTACTCTGCCCTAGTTCCATCTGAAAGCACAAAACAAGTTATCCTAAACCCAGCGATGCTTCAAAGTGAATTGCCCAACATAATGTTTGTTTTGCCCACCAGTTCAAGTTCGGTAGGTCACCAGATCAAGGTGCCGATCTTGAACCAATCGTTGCCCACTGCCACCATCTCACCACACGCCGGCGGTACCAATGGCCGTCCCATTGTAACTGGCTCACTCAAGACTTTACTCACCTCGCCTGTCTCGAGCAACACTACCTCTGCAAAACCAAGGAACCGCGATTTCAATCAACCGGACTTTGCTCCCGATCAAGCCAATTCGCCCTCTTTCTCTACTTCTGACAATGGTTCAAGCCCTCCCCCAGATGGCGATGACAATGGGGATGGCGACTTCAGTAATTCTAGACGCTTTCTCCACGTGTCGATCTTAAAACACCGAAGAAAGTAATACTTTTAGTTTTTGTATCATCATTTTAATTTTACTATTTATATTATTCACTATGTTATATGGTACTCTTATTAATTTCATTTTATGTAGTTTTTTTATAATTCATAAATGTTATTGCATTTAATGCAAATATTATTAGTACATGTGTGAATATATTATTGTAATTCGCATTTCAAGTTTTGATTGTTTCGCTTGCTGCAACTTATCGCATTAGAAAGTTTTGTATTCTTTTTATTGTTCAAATTTTGAATACCAGTATGTTTGTAATTTTATAAGAAAAACTTGGAGCTCTAATGTAATCAGTACAAAAACACTACAACACAAACGGTGACGGCAATAAAACAATTTATTTAGTGAACATAAACCAAAAATGAGGCGTTATGGAATGTGTTAAGTTGTCAATTAATTTTTTCTATATTGGTTGCTTGAAATTGGTGATTACAAGCATTAAGTGTTGGGCCAACAATGTTGGCGCGAGAGAGCCAAGTGAATGGAGCGAGGTGGGTCGAAATAGAAAACGCTAACTTCACTTTGCGGCTATGTCGGCGACTGACTCGTCTTCACGTCGTCCAACTTTGTTTTGATAACTTCACTGACAAACTAACCAACTGATCCATTTTCATAGTCTTCGATCGTGCTTTTCAACACATTTTTCAATTTGCTGCTTTGACTAAAACTGACACCTGAATGATTTAGTGTTTTTTAATTTTTGAAACTGTAGTTTTCCATAATCAAGTTATGAATTAGAATAATAAAATCAACACTCTGAGCTGACCATTAACCATTGTGGCCATGGATTCTCACTCGTACAGCAATATTCCAAGTGTATCGAGTACTCAAAATGATCTCGATCCAGAGGCACAGCATTTAGCATTTTTGCAACGACAACTCGTACAACCATCACCATTGCAGCCTACCCACCATGACAATGTACCCTCACCAGCACCGAAACAAGCTAGTTCTGGCACTAGCGGTCAATCATCCTCATTCACTAATGATGGCAAGTCAAGCCAATCAACCAACAACAACCTTTCGACGACAATCGAGCCCGCCACACCTGGCATGGTTGGCGGCATGTTCTCGGTTGGAGCCGCCGGTCCCATGACTCCTCGTACTCCGATCACACCGATGTCGGTTGATTCACAAATTGTGCCTCAACTACAGAATATCGTGTCCACTGTTAACTTGGGCTGCAAGCTTGATTTGAAAAAAATAGCTTTACATGCGAGAAATGCGGAATATAACCCAAAACGTTTTGCTGCTGTTATTATGCGAATTCGTGAACCTCGTACAACGGCATTGATTTTTAGTTCAGGAAAAATGGTCTGTACAGGTGCTAAAAGTGAAGAAATGTCTAGGCTTGCCGCTCGAAAATATGCTCGCATTGTTCAAAAACTTGGATTTGAGGTTAGTTTTATTTGTAAATTTTATATATTTAACCAATTCCCTGCTTACCGGTTCATTCTTAGGCCAAATTTTCCGATTTTAAAATTCAAAACATGGTTGGAAGTTGTGATGTCAAATTTCCCATTCGACTTGAAGGTTTAGTGTTAACCCACAGTCAATTTTCAAGCTACGAACCAGAATTATTCCCTGGTCTTATTTATCGAATGGTCAAACCTCGAATCGTTTTATTAATATTTGTTTCAGGAAAAGTTGTCTTAACTGGTAAGATTCCTTTATTATGTGACACATTTAACATTTTACTTTTTTTACTAGGTGCGAAAGAGAGAAATGAAATTTATCAAGCTTTTGAATACATTTATCCTATATTGAAAGGTTTTCGCAAACAGTAATATATTCAATTCATCGCATGACATACAAAGTTTTTATTTAGAAATTTTTATTTTTTATATAATAATTTACTAAGAACAAATAATTTTTGTTTGTATCAAAGTGTGAGAAGAATAATTGCTTGTAACGCAATCAGTCTGTTATTGTTTTTAATCAAAAATCACAATTTAAGAAATTCTCAATAATAATAATAATATAATAATTATATATAAAACAAAATTTAAGAAAAAAATATAACAAGTATAATAATAATAAAATAGTTGACAACTGTTAGGCTATAATAATAATAAATGATAGAAATGGTTCATTTCGTAATAAAAAAAGGTAACAAAAAAAGAATAAATAAAAAGAAGATATGGTGTGTCTAGTCGTCAGTGTCATCTTGCAACTCGTTCCAGCCACCAGTCAACCTGAGGAACTGTTCCTCGTCGAGGTGAGCCCCACTGGAGGTGCGCATTGACATGTAGATGTAGCCCCCGATGAACTCGTGAATCACCTTACAGTCAGCACTTAGACACTCAAATTCGATGCTGTCATCCTTGAAGTTGATCGACATCTTCTTCACTTCCCAGTTGATGTTCCAGTTAATCATTGTTTTGTACCGCCACGTTTTCTTCACCGATCCACTGTTGATGTCGATCAGAAGCAATTTGTCTTGCGCAATGCCTAAGATATCCTATAAGATACAAGTCAACTGTTAAATCAACGACATTATTCTAAACTTCAACAATTACCTCTCTTTTTGGTTTCACCAGTCGAACCACAAACAAAGTAATGCCAAAATCGCGCAAAGATTGACATGTTCGAATGAAATTCATCTGTGCATCAATGGGACTATCGTTGATAAAGTTCTCATGAACAGTTTTGATTTTTCGAATGATCTGCAACGATAACACCGATTACTAAACTTTCCAGCCTAGTTGATTTTACCTGTTCTTTAGATTTTCGTTTCATAAAGCGAGGTGCTATAAACTCCTCGGGTTGAATGTTGAGGTTAGCTAGGTCTTTTTTATTGTATTGATTCACTTGACGAGAAGACTTGGACTGAATTTGAAGCAGTTTGAGTGTGTTTTTGAATTGGTCATTGTAAGAGGCATGAGCCATAGTCCGACCGAGACTGGCCTGCTTGCATGCCGTGTACCATTGGGCATACTGAGCCTCGTCTTGGCACTTGACATAGTACTCGATAGCACCGCTCGGTTGAGACTCGATTATTTGAAAGCAGTACTTCTGTTGACTAACCAGTACGTCGGGATTTACTTCGCACAAATTGATGTTGAGTGTGAAATGAGCAGTGGCGTTCGTCTTGGGTCGGTTCTCCCTGCTATCGTAGTCGGCCGACTTGTATGCGGTGAGAGTGGTGTCCCGAAACACCACATAGTAAGGCTTCTCCGAGTTCATAAACTTGAATCGATTTAGTGTTGAGGAAGACTTGATTTTTTGGTATGATATCTTCAGTTTAGCGACGAGCTCAGGTACGACCAGAACATTGTTTTGTTCGATCAAGTGTTTGCCGTGCATACCATTGAGACTAGTGCCTTGTAGTGTTTTCTCGAGATCCTCTAGAGCAGAGTCAATCTCGTTAGCTGAGGTATTATGGATGCCATTGTCAATGTGATGTCCGTTCGAGTTGTGATTACCTCCGTTCGACTCGATGCCACTCAACGAGGCTTGACTGCGATAGCCATTGCCGTTCAGCTTAGGTGAGTGCATTAGATGGCCCGACTCGGAATGTCCATTGGTCGCTTTGCGAGAAAAAGTCTGCCCTCCACTACTTAGTGTAGCTTGCAAACTAATTCCCGCTAAGGTGTACATCTCATCCTCTGTACAAGATATTTCTTCGGTCAAAATCGACCATTTGAGTTGCTCATAGAGGTAGTATATTCGAGTAATGTCAATCTTGGGATTTAAATCATAAAATGAATAAAACTTAAATCTAAGCAACAACAAATCGTGAGCGCACACATCTTGTTCGTGGAGAGAAATCGAGGAATTTAACCAAGCAGAATTTAATCGAGCCTTTTCTACCGCTGATTTTGGCCTTAGCAAGACATCTTTAAATTCAGGTGAAGACAAGCTATAGTTAGAACCGTTCAGCGACTGATTTGATGAAATAGTCCCGAAAGAAGTATTTGCATGATTTCCATTAGATTTGCCATTAAACGTGCCGTTACTGTACACGTTGATTTTGGACAATGACTTAGAATTTTTCTCTAAGGTAGCAGTTGAAACTTGGCGTTGAAGAGGACTGGCCTCTATGTTTGGGTTATTGCGCTTTAAATGGCTACTAGTAAGTGGCCGAGCTAAAGATAATTCCTCTGAGTGCCTAATGCAAAGCTCATTGCACAGATCAGCTACTGCTGTTAAAACATTGACTGAAAAGTCGACTTTCATCTCGACTATGCTGAGAGTAGGCAATTGAATACGGAGTGTTTTGTGCATTGGGGTAAACAATAGCTTTCTGTTGGCACATATGTCTGCTTGATCAAGGGTCAATCGGCACTGTTTGATCCACTTGCGTTGCTCTGGCCACCACAGGGCATAATCGGACCAATCCGTTCGAGGACCTGCAAACCAATGCAAGTTAGCTACTTCAGATCCAAAATTGCCATTTGAACATACCCATCTGTTCGCTGATGATCGCCATCACTTCGCCAATGGTGTAATCACCGCGAACTCGTATCATGACTGGTAGAGGGTCACTATCGTCGGTGGCATCCACCAGAACCACCAGTGGCCAGGTGCGATCATTGCTTATTGCTGAGACCATCTTTCTCAGTCAATCGTCGGTGTGCAACTCTGAAAGAGTAACAAAATTTATCAAATATAATGGCGTTAATGTGCGGCAATGAACGCGCCACACTGGTGTGTTCTATGGTGACACTGGATGTTGTTGCCAAGTGCAATACACCACTTGGAGGAAATTCGAGTCACGATTATCATCAAACATTTGAAATTAATTTGTCAGTATTACCCCGACACTGCCTTGTTTCCGTTGACAAGTGAACCAAATGTAGAATGCCTTGCCAACGTTTTGCTTCATCTACATTCAAAATCTTGAATCTCTTTTCAGTAAGTATTGATTTGGAATAGATGAAATATGTGAAAACGTCAAATAGCGAGCAAGATCCATTAGAACTTCCACGATTAAGGAAGCAGACCAAGTGAGCAAGACATAAAAGGCCAACACTTCCGGGCTTCGGGTATAGCTTTGTCTCGTCTAGCGGATGGACCAAACGAGCGAACCGTCGCTAACTAGTCGTGCTCAGTTACCATTAATTGTCACTTTCCCTGTCAAACAATAGTAGAGCCTTTCGGCGAGCAAACTATATTGTACACTACTTCCTTAATATTTCCTACAATCAACAATGCACTCGTCAATATCAATGCTTAGAAAAATTAATAAAACATTGCATAAAGCAGACTTTATTAAAATAATAAGTCTTTGAAATATTTAGTGCTTTACAACTAAGGTTAATTTGATTCTTAACCAAATAGAAGACTAATAATGGAAACAAAAACTTGATTAAATTTTAGATGACCTTTGAACAAGTCAAGCAAGACACTTTAGTATATTAGAGATGCTATGTAAACATCACTGGATGTGAGCCTGGCCAATCAGCACCATTAATTGTCAGGCACATCGAACACCACCATCTGTCGAAAAATTGATAGAGGGAGTAAAGTCAAGTAAGAAAAACCTGTTTCTTCAGACGGGTCATTGGCAATGACTCATGGTTGAGCTCGATCAGGCCGCAATCAGGCAAAGGCAAACCGATCAGAGATGCATTTGTGGTGTTATATTTGTAAACGAGCTCAGGGTAAGCCCTAAGAGGTGGAAGATGGCCACCCAGAGTACAATGGTCATGCCATGTGGTGCACACAGCAGTGGCAGTGCAGTTCTCACGGTGCCTCTCCGCTCAGCGATGGCACTGATCAGTGATCAGTGATGAGCCAGTGCCATCTGCGCCCAACGTTGTACCACCACCCGTCCGCTCGCACCACCGACAATATGATAACTCGCTAGACATTTGTAAACATGCTACAAGTTAGCATAAGCCCTGCCAAACCTTGCCAATGTGTGCGCGACAGCAGCAAGGACAAAACAGCTCATTGAGCTAAATATATACATATATAACTTCGATAACCGACTTGCATTTGACGCTGCCATTGATTTCAGTTATAATGCCGATAATCCATGTCCCCTTCAAACAATCTCTTTAACTCTTCTTAATCTGGCTTGAGAAAATAATTTGTTGCTTGAGCTTCAAAATATGTCCTATTCTTGTCCCCATAAAAATAGCTTAATGTCACATTTGCTTTAATTTCTACACATTAACGTGGCAAAAAATTAAGGTTTTTGAAAAATAGCCTTAAAACATAGCTGCTTGATCAATAAATGATTGATTATCCAAAACAAGAAATAATGTCAATTTGTCAAATAAAATAAAGCTTAAGCTAACCTCAATTGAGCAGCATTATCTGAAATAATCAACCGTCACGGTGGTGACGACTTTTCATCATTGAGGGATAAGTGACAAGGTAGTCATGTGAGCTATAACATGTAATCTACCACACCAGGATACAATTTAGACAAATGAGATCAGACTGCCAAACCACTCTTAAGTGGGATAAAGATATCACAATCGCCTCAACGACGACTGTCCCCAGACGGCTGCCATTTCCACAATGCAGTTACGCCTCATTTTCCCATCTACCAAAAAAACACTTTAATACAAATTCTCATTTTAAAATATTTTTTTGTAGTTCAAAATATATGAGCAAAACTTAGCGAATTGATTGTCAACTGAATGAAATATTGCATCCAAAAAGCTATTTTAATGTTAATGAAAACTATAAACAGAATTAAATAAATACCTTGGGCTACAAAGTGGTCATGGATGAATCATCAAGCATTGATGAATGTACTCACCAAAAAACCACTAGACTGTGTTGCACAGTTATTGCAGCGTATTGCACTTTGAGAATGATGACCGGTTCTCCAAACGGAATAGATGCCAAACTAAGTTGCTTGATAAATCGGCGTTTGGATTAAATTGACACATTTGGCTACCATCACGCATGGTAGCAACTATTAAAACGCATTCATGGAGATTATTCATTCGATCCACCGAGATAGGGTCGAGGAACATGAATCAACACGCTCCGATTGGCACGGACCATTACGTTCAGTGCAATAACGCTCTGCACCAATATCCGTAATGCTCGGCGCTTTTCGTGGCAACAATTGCAGAGAATCGATGGCTAACACTGCAGACTCACATAGCAAACTTAAAGCAACCACACCTGTGATCCAGTCTGTCTCCCTGGCACCAATCAGAGAAACTTTAAGATATATATGAAGGTATGATGAATTCTGATAAAGCCTATTTACTCAACAAGAGTTACCAATCATCCTAATCTGATATATTGGCCTTGTTTGCCAATTCAACTTTTCTAAACCCCGAATAATTAAAACCTAAACAGTGGCTTAGCAAGAGAAACAATCACTAGAGCCACATCAAATGCCTAAGTTACTGGCTCTTTATGTTACTGTGTAAAGTGATCAAGAAGGTGCTCTCATAAATAATGTTAAATTTTATAATATACTATATATATTATTAGAAGATAAGAGAGGCATAAGGTCATTTTACTCGTGACAAAAATAGATAAAACAAACAGAAAAATTCAATATACGCTTATTAGCAGTGTTAGAACACTTCTTTTTCTAATTGATAATCTTGATAAAGCGAATGATATGTCAGAATGTATCGGGAAAAATACAATATGTGACCAGTGTGTGACTCAAGTCTATCTAGAAAGAGAGAGAGCGCGCGGACGTGACAAGCAAGAGAGGTGAGTGCGGAGAGAACGGTGCCATTCGAATTGGGAGATGAGCGTGCCATGCGGCAGCATGCCCAGTGTCAATGTCAAGCCGGCATTGGCAGTGTGGCCACAAACTGTGATTCCGACTAAAAGTGATGACTCACCCAAAAGCTTGTCGCTGGTGACTGTCAACACGTTGCACTATTCAGCATGGAGGCGTTTTAAATTAAGAAGAAAAGATAGCTGACATCACAACTTGTCGGCAGGTGTACTTCGAGGAAACGGTTTGGGTAAAATTCAGATGCTGACAGTCGGAAGTAATGGTGAGATCGAGAGGAACAAGCGTTGGCAGGTTGTGGTGGACAGTAACGCAACTCTGACTCGATGCAAACTATTGATGCTTGCCACCAAGCCGGCAGCCACACACATTGACTGCGATAACATTTGCTTGGTCGATGTTTTCGATATGGTCGGAAGACTAGAAACGAAGAGTGTCGCTTGAGCGAGCCAAATTCAAACAGTACCAAACATCACGAACAACAGTCGGTCTGATAGATACTGAGGCCTGGTTGGAACTGCAGCATGTGGGAGATCAATGGCGATGCACTGTTCGACAGTAGCGGCACAAACTTCCTATATGCGGGAATAGTGGCATTGAGAAAGAGATCCGTCGCTGGTAGTCATGATTGAAGTGAGAGTGATTGCTTGATGACAGGCCTGCTGGTCGGCATCAAAGCTAGTGGCACTATGATATGACCAAGAGATACCGCTTTTCGGCTTCATCTAACTGCAAAAGTAGAGCGAATAAAAACAAAAGTGTCCTATTTGTCGGGACAAGTGTGGCGACAATGTTGGGTCAGTTGTGAGTCGCCGATGGTGCAGAGCTCGCTATAGTGATGCGGTCGCTGGTTGAAATGCGATGCGAAAGAATTGACCGTGGCGCAACAATTGCAAACATCCTCTCTCTCTCTTGCTGCTAAGTGCAGCAAGAGCCAAACAGCCGCATGCACACAGGCTCACCAATAATTGAATATGAACTTTCATCACTGAACATGCTACAAGATAAATTGCTGCTAACACTATAATGGAAATTATTTAATTCAATGAATGCAGTAGCTTGACGGTCGACAAAGCACTGACAGTGAACAAGAATATTCTTGTGAAGACTAGTACTAGTGGGTTGAATAGATTGAACGACAACAAACGTGACCAGTCAGTAGCCCAAGTGACGAGCAGGCATCGCTCAGTCAGTACTGCTCGGGTTGAGTGGTTGTGTCAAGTCGTTTGCTTTCGAGCGTCATGCTTGGTTGAGATTGCCAAGGCGGGACTGGTCGCGCTTCTTGCTGGACGTGTTGCAAGCTTTGGAGGACCGAGAGAAGCACCAAGCCATTTCACTCAGACTGTGGCACCCGAGAAGACACCGGACAGTGCGATGCGGCGAGTGGCGTGCACACTGCGTGCTGATTCGCTCGGTGGCGTCACTCACGGGCACTGTGGCATGCTGCGCACTGAGCATCGCTGATCGCATTCACCCAGCCAATTCGACTCTCCTCAATATTTTTCTCCCTGAGTTCCACCCGGGGAAAGTTGGGGAAAATGAATGCTCATCGACACTGCGACTCACTCCTCTACTCCGCGTGTTACCTGCCCTCGGCGCACAACCTTTCCCCATCACTTTCTTACCTCATCCACCTTCAGCGTGAAGCAATGGAGCAATTCACTCAAAACAAGAAAGAGAGAGCACGAGAAAAAGAGTAGCGATAAATACACGGAGCAACACGCACAAAGACAAACGAGGCGAGCGAAGGCAAGCTAGTGACGGTAGTGGAAGTGGCGTGTGTTTAAATGCAATGCTGTTTCGGGGACCATCACTGACTGGCGACGAGAACGCGCGACACCGAGCCGATGTGACCACTGTCCAGTGCCGCAACTGAGTGGGCCAACAGGCCAGTGCAAGCCATAGTGTTCTTAGTAGAGAAAGAGCCCCGCGGTACCACCACTGGCAATCGGCCCAGCGTGTACGGCGCGTGGCCAGCTTACCACTCGTTTTGTGGCCTGCTTGGCCCGAGATATGCCGCGCTTTTGTTTTTGACAGGCTCGTGCCACCCGCTTGAAGCCCAACACTTGTGCAGTCTTTTCTCGTCAGACTTTCTGTCTTCATTCTGTGAAGCTAATTTTTTGCACATTTACTTATAAGTAAATTATTATCATGCCGTCTACTAATTGGTGTAATTGCGAATTTTCATGTCCTATCGTTCAAAAAGATATTTTTCTGTAATTTATGAAATTTCTTTTGCAAATTTGCATATAGGTCTCTTCTATAGATATATCTTACAGCCATCTAAACTATCTTTATATAAGTTTAATTGACAAAACCTTGGAACAAAAATTTGCATGATGAAATTGTCTCATGATAAATTTTTACTCCTAAAAAAGTTCTACAGGACTAAAATGACTTAAGCTATTGAAAACCTTTGAAATAAGAAATTGATCATCTTGTAATTGGTATCATCAGGACAATTTTACCCCAAACAAGTAGAATCTTAGGAATAAATGGGCAGCAGCGAAAAAGAAAAATCATCTAAACTCGTTTTCAAATGAATCAAAAAGTTTTTGAAAAAACGAAAGCCAGCTTATTGGTTACCCAGTGAAACAGTAGTTTTAATTCAACAACAGCTCTGCACTACTGCTTGATAGATCAAGGATAATTTATTGTTGTTGTTGTTGTTGAATAAATTGTGATTGTTACAAACTATGCTATAAAAAATAGAACTAGACTACGTGATTAGTTGAATTAGTTGTGTGGCCGAACCGGTGTTGAACACATGTTGCATATCTCTCGCTAGTGTTGGGCCACCCATTACTGCCCTTGGTCAGAACTGTATACAGTGTGACCTACGGCCACTCCAAATGGCCGGCTATGAGGTAGGCCGATGCAAGTACCGCGTCTGCTTGGCACTTACTCAAACACGTTCAGTCTTATCACACTGACGAGTCTCATGCAAAGACATTTACTGTGCTGTTGGGTCTCTTTAACAGCTTGCGCACTGCCTTTTGTGCTGGTTATTCGAACAGCTTTGTATTGCATACTATGAACAGTTGGTACAATAGATTAAAGGTGTAAAGCACATGGAGATAGGTTTGTGGTCAACTTCACAAAGCCATCTGTCTAATCGATCACCTGAACACGGCTCAATTTCATTTCCGGTTCAATTTATACACAGTAACTTTGTGTTTATGCGTGACTTATTAATGATGATGACTGGTACGCGAGCCATCGTCATTAACTAGATTTGATTGTGAATGAGATAGAATAGTAAAAATCAGCTTAGGGTGTAAGATTATGTTTAGTCTGGAGAAGCCCACCACATGTGGTGCCTCAATTTACTTGTAGAAGTGGACAGAAGCAATGGCTAGATGGAAATGGCGCGCACTGGGCACCATGGTTTATGCATGCAGTGAGACACACAGCTGCCTTCACAGACTAGCTCAGCCTGACCAAGCGCGTTCTAGTGCCACTCGAGGTGGCTTCGAATTTCGACACATGAATCCGGTGTTGTACGCTCGCAACCATATGGCTTTTACGACCCACTCCTTGGTGAGTGCTCACTGTTGCTGCTGCCATGACTACAACACCTCTCACCCGCACACACACACACACACACACTCACCCCCTAGGCCTATTTCCAAGACGCGAGACGGAGAATCTTGTAGCGTCGGAAGTAGTCTGCTAGGGAAGACCTTAGTGCGCGCTGTGCATATGTCACATGAATGCCGTTCTCACAATCGTTCGCCTCAATCAACCAACTGTCAACTATTAATTTCTCTAAATATACTAAATTATGGCATATTTTATGTACAGCAATTTATTTTCAAGGTCTCTCCTGGGTTAAGACAAAGACACGTTCGAAAGAATAGAAAGATTAAGTAATAAATTTATTTAATTCCTTTTAATAGTCAAGTCTACGAAGTTTTATTTAAACATCTCTCAATTGCAATTGAATAATTTTGTTAGGTTTATATAGAAGAGCAATTTACGATTATTATTCATATCACAACGAAGATTGAATTGAACGTGCTATTAAATTGCACTTGACTGCCGATCATAATTATAATAACCTTAGTTAGTAACCCTGCTTAAGATTTAAATCTTTACTTGGGCCATTACCTTACACCAGAGTTTCTCGGTCGGTGGTTAAAATTGCTCCATCCATCTTAATTGTGGAATGTAAAGTTCAGTGAGTACTGTACAGTGTACACATACCATCTCACAAGACCAATTATCTATAATTTTCTTTAAATTAGGCTACTAGACAGATAAACAAGCAACTTTTTCAAGTTTTCATGATTTGCTATCAAGAAAGATCAAGTTTAAACCCAAACTAAATCCGGGCTTGTCTCATGAATTAATTGCCGAATTTTGGTGTGAATAGCAATTAAAAACTAATTGAAAGAGATGCGAAAATAGAGGAGGTATCTGTCAAACTTGTGTCATGGTCATGCTATTATCAAGTTTACACCTTGGGTCGAGTGTTGTTCATGATTTATAATGATGATAGTGAAGTGGCTGTGTGTGGAGTGAGTCGACTGGCAGCAAGTGGCTGACTTGCGTCAAATTGACTCGCCACTTGGTTAGCCACTGCGCCCAAGGCTCTTTCAAACAAGGCCGCACGAGACACGCGTTTGGCCCCCACTCCACCCCAAGTCCTTTCGAAACCCAGCTCAATTGACCGAGATCAATTTCTTTCAACTATTCAACTTTGATAAATGAAGCTCGTCTTTGCTTGACACAGGTCAACCGTGTGAAGAATGGCGAGCTCATTGATCAGATTACTCAGAGATGAGTCATGCCAGTTGGAAGACCTTCGAGTCTGCTCTCCACGTCAAACCAACTCATTCCGTCATTTAGTTTTCTAATAAATAACAAAACTAACATTTTAAATGCACCGATTGCTATTTTCATTTTAGCTTAGATAATTTATTTTCAAACTGTGTATGTCATCGTCAAAAGGTGAAATCCGGGGTTTTGCGAACTGTAATACCTCAAATCTGCAAAACAAATTTTAAACAAATTATTTTTCATTGACACAGTTATATTTTTTAAACGAATATAGTTAAAATAAGATAAACAAGTATATACTGTTCTATAGCGACACGTTTGAGTGACGTTATTGCAACCAGATTGGCAATATTGACCAAACTATTCCACCGGCAAAGGTTACTCTTATTTGTGTCAACTCAAACACCGAAAACACTGTTGACTCTGCTAATCCCAAATACAAACTTAAACTCGAGTATACTCTATACAGGGTAGAAAACTAATAGAACTTTTTGTAAATTGCTTTTTATCTTTTATGTTTTTACTATAGTACTTAGTTTCAAATAGGGTTTCGTACTCAATGTTTAGACTAAACAACCATAAAAAGTGATATTGATAAAAAATATGTCAATATTAACAAGAAGGTACATGTCTTTTTCTAATCATCTTTTGAACGACATTAAATTGACAGACGAGTTTGTCTCATCATGTCACAATCATCTTGTCTTGTCATGTCGATATAGTTTGGATAATTAATTTAAACAAAGCAAGAGAGAGAGAGAGAGAGACTCATTGCGTATGACTTCTTGACAGCATGATCTGCACTACATAACAGTAGTAACAGTAATAGAATAGAAAGAGGAACAATCAATAGATTAGGATCGACTTGCCTAGTGGCGAATCTTGACAGAGCGCACTGGAAAGGTTACGTTAGGCCATGCTGTAAGAGCCCTCACCCCTCGACCTCTCTCGTTGACCGCTATGACCCCACGTCTTAACAAGAGAGTGTTGGTGACGAGGCAGGCCTCACTATGACCTCACTGTTTAGATTCTCGGGCCCACTCTCCGCAGCTGGTCAATGTTTACCACGCTTTGACAGCTGCCGCCTTCACGTCTCTTTTCTAACGTGTCTGGTGTAATTCGTCCTTTCTCGGCTTCTTTGAATAAACACATTCACTAGTCACCATTCTTCTCTGCTTCATCTAGAATTATTATTGATTCCAGACATGATTGCTGCAAACTAACCATAAAAGCTAATAGATTGGTTTTGTATTGAAGAACAAAAACAGACTTACCATGCGGGTTTGATCTTGATGTAAATTATACAAATAATAAAAATCCTGATTGCAAGAATTTAGAAGTTCGAAACTTAACTACTGTTCAAAAAGAATTTCCTAGTCCAAAAGATAGCCTGAAAGAATTCAGAACTCACAGTCTAAAACTCAATTAATTAAGTAAAATTGACTTTGATAATTGATTTAAGATTTAATTTAAGTCACCCACAATCCTGTAAAATGCCTGTAATTCGCGTGCCTTTAATTCGCAAGTGCCGTTAATTCGTAAT
>DVQH01000905.1:0-16701 GCA_018231625.1 Papilio phestus | reverse complement strand
CACTCGACCCGGTGGTAGACATTATGTAAGTTTTCGAATACAGTCTTTAAAAATGCAATGCTGCTTCAAGTTTTATTACTCTTCGAATTTACATGTAAAAGTGAAGTGAAGTGAGAAGTAAGCAGTGTTCAATTTTTGTATTTTGAAAGCTACACTGTTTTCAATGGCTTGGGGAAAAGTGAAGCAAGTAAAACTTGAAGCAACACTGTATATATATATAGTAATGATAATGTAAATCGTTTTCAAAAATAATTAAACCCTTGATATTTAGATAATGTTTGGTAAACATTAACTCTAGCTCAAAACTTAACCAGCATTTTTGGTCATACACTAGTTTGTGTTGCGGCCACTTTTAAGACCAGTAACACACACTTTAAACCCAGACAGGCAATTTCGGGAAGCAACTGCAAGTTTTCCTGCAATTTTTTCTTGAAATTGTCTCGATATAATAGCAGGAAAACCCAGGGGTGGGTTTAGAGTGCAAATCAGTATATGAGAAAGTTTGGAAACAAAAAAGTTGGTTAAGTTTAGAGCCATACATTAACAAAGGGTAACAAAAATGTTTAAACTGACACCAGAATCTAGTAGGATACGAATCAATAATGTAAATTTAATTTAAAAATTTTAAAAAAATTATGCCAACTCGAATAAAATTTTTAAAAAATACTTTTCTACAAATTATAAAATTCAGAATTCTTTAATCATAAACTCTTATATATCAAAATTACCTTCTACATTACATTCATAAGTTTGAATAAAAAGCCTTTGTTTCTAATTGATTGCAATAGAACCCTGACAGGAACAATTCTAGCTTCTCGTTTTCTCTCATTCGAGCGAATGCTATGGCGAGTCTCCCGGGGAAACATTCTACTCAAACGGATCGACATCGAGGAGAAACTCGAGGATCCGGTGACCGGAGAGTTGCAGCAAAAGTGTCTCTTCATTCTGGTCTTCCAGGGCGAGAAGTTGCGCAACAACTGTAAGAAGATTTGCGATGGTTACCACACTACCATCTACCAGTGTCCGGAGAAGTCCGACGAGCGCAAGAAGATGCACGCCAGTGTGATGAACGAGATCAACGATATGATGCTTGTGATCCGTGAGAGTGACGAGCACCGGCGCAAGATTCTGGTGGCCATTGCCAAGAATCTCAAACAGTGGAAGGTTTCGGTGGTGAAGATGAGATCGATCTACGAGACCATGAACTTGTTCAGCTACAACATCACCGACAAGTGTTTGATTGCCGAGTGCTGGATGCCGGACAGTCGACTGTTGCAAGCCAGATTGGCACTGCAACAAGGTCAGGTGCTCTCCAACAGTACCATTCCTTCCGCACTGACAACCATTGCCACCCATGAAACTCCGCCCACCTATAACGTCACCAATAAGGTTAGTTTTCGAAAACTAACAATGGCCCATATTTATCTGTCCCAGGCTTATCACCAATATCAATGGGGGTTTACTCACAAACGACGTTTGGTTGGCCAATCCTATGGGATTTTTGTGTGTGCGGCTCTCCTCTCTCTTCCTGCCTCTGCGTAAAAGCACTGCTAAAGGCACAGTGGTAACGTTATGTATGAGTTTATCCCCATTGATATTGGTGATAGGTCTGATCTGTTTCCCTAAAAGTCAACATTTGTTAAAACCTAAGGAATAGTTAATCTCAACAATATCTTCAACAATATTCTAAGTCAATTAAACTAGTCTGTATCAATTAACTTCAATTAAAAATTTCAAAGTTAACCCTAAGTAAACAGTAGTTTAAACAAAAAATTCCTCCTTTAAATTCCTGCTAATTTCGATCTCATGCTGCCTATCGGTTATTTGGCTAATTTACCAAGTAGCCCTATTCATTGCACATGGGACATTTGAAATGTGTACTTTGCAAAAAAATTTCAATTTTGAGTCCAACAATATCTTAACTAGAACTCTCAGAAAAAAACCAATCCTAAGAAACTACAAAAAAACTTACAAAAACTACTCACTTTGATAGTGCTTTTTAGAAAAAATCTTTCCAAAGCTTTCTCCTATGTAAATACATAAGATTGTTTTTCCTGCGATCCCTAACTTAACTAATTAGTTAGCGTGACTAACTAATTATAACTTAGCGTTTGAACTCTTGAGCTACTTGTACTAACCTTGGGAGTTGTAGTTCACGTCAGGCTTTCAGAACATCATGGATTCATACGGTCACTCGAATTACGGTGAGGTCAACCCTGCTCCGTACGCCATCATCTCGTTTCCGTTTATCTTTGCGGTAATGTTCGGCGACATTGGCCACGGCATCATCATGGCTCTGTTCGCACTTTATCTTGTTCTCAACGAACGCAAACTGAGCAACATCAAAGACGAAATCTTCGGAATGTTTTTCTCCGGTCGCTACATCATCCTCTTCATGGGCCTTTTCTCCATCTACACCGGTGCCATCTACAATGACATCTTCTCCAAGTCGATCAATCTCTTCGGTTCGGTGTTCGATGCAAAGAAGCTTCCGTGGGACCAGTGTCCCGGTCAGTGCTACAACAAGACCATCTACCAATTGGTGCCAATCAACTACACTCACAACGACTATCAGTACCCGTTTGGGGTCGATCCAGTGTGGCAACTTGCCTCCAACAAAGTGCTCTTCACCAACACCTTTAAGATGAAAATCTCCGTCATTCTCGGTGTGCTTCAAATGTTTTTCGGGGTCATTCTCAGTCTTTTCAATCATATGTAAGTGTTAAATTTTTTTTCATTTATAATTTTTTTTACAAGAAGGCTAAAGCGCCGTCTGCCTCTTGTAAAAAACGGCGACAAAACAGCCTAGGTCAAACTCGAGTTATCATAATTCGAAGAGATATGCAAAAAAATCGAATCGAGTGAGAATTAGCAAAGTTCGAATCAAATTGAATGAGAATTCGAAGACCTATGTACAACATTCGAATCGAATCGAAATAAGATTCGAATCACAACAACGAAAGTTGGTTTCGAATCGGGGAAAGTAGTGTAACTCTCACAGTACAAAAACGTAGGTGACAGAATACCAAAAAATGACAGAACATAGAACAGCGAAAACCACGACCATATTATTCATTAATATATAGGAGAAAAAAGTAACTGTTACTGTAACATATGTTTTAAAAAAGTCAAGTAATTTACAGTTGACAAAATAGAGAAAAGCGCCATCTGTCGAATTACAAAACAACCACTAAACTGAAATCATATGTTACCAAACTCCATTGAAATCCTAGAGGAAAGAGAATCCGGATCTACTCAGAGAATTTGAGATAGACGGGAAAATGTGACAACATTGAGGGTTAGTCCTATTGAGTACATATAGATGGCTTCACACTTTGAGGCCAAAATCCAATAATGTCAAGCTTACCACAATACACAGTTTGGGTTTAATACTTACGCGTTGTTGTCGAAGCAAAGTGGAAGGCATGAATAAAATTACATTAATGTCTTCTACTTTGCTTCGAAAACAATGCGTGTCAGAGTTTACTTTACAAACTTTTTGATTTTTTTCTAAACCTCTTTTCCAATACCAACCAGCCACTTCAAGCGATGGATCAACATCTTTGCCGAGTTCATCCCACAAGTGATCTTCCTGTTGGCCATCTTCGGGTGGATGAATTTCATGATCTTCTGGAAGTGGTTCGCCTACAACGCGGAACGCTCTTCGTGTGCGCCCTCCATTCTGATCACACTAATCAACATGTTCATGTTCAAACAACCCGAAGAGGATGACATATGCTACTTGCAGTTCATGTTCCCGGAACAATCAATCATACACCCGATTCTTATCATTCTAGCCGTGGTGTGCATCCCGTGGCTTCTCTTTCTCAAACCACTCTACATTTGTATGAACAACAAGAAGAGTAAAGCGAGGTAAATATTGTTTTTGGAAGTTTTTTTAAAAAATCTACACATTTTGAGAACGAAACTTTAGTTAAAAATATTGTAAACTTAAACACCAATTTGTATATCAAAAGAATTTAATTAACTTAAACCTACCCTTAAAACACATTGTGACTCGTCGACGGAGTTAAACATTCAAAAATAGCGCATCAACAAGGCGCATGCGCAAACTTGGAGAAACTGAGCGGTGTTTCTCTCTCTCTCTCTCTCTCTCTCTCCCTCTTTATATTACTTCACTTAGTCTTTATTTCATTTTAGTTGCAACATCGATATCATTAGTTGCTCTTCACTATCATCAATACCATTGAGTTATTCCTTACTATTTCCACGGACTTAACTAGTCCTTCTATGAACACGTTTGGTTAACCTAGCTAGTAAACTGTAAAATGTCATAACAATTTCAAAAATGTGTTTAAAAAATTAAATAACAGAATTTGTCAATTTTAGTGTTCTTTTAAGAATCGACAGGTCATTCGCTTTCTAATATTTAGATAATAGCCCGTATTCATTTGTCCCCCTAAGGATCAACTTTTGTTAGTATCTAAGGGACAGTTAATCTCAACAATATTCTAGTTCAATTAAATTAGTTTGTATTAATTAACTTCAATTAAAATTTCCAAAGTTAACCCCTAAAGAAGACAGATGAATACGGGTCAAAATTCTAGTTAGGTTGAGATAGTTGAATCTACCGTTCTGGTTAGGTTATAAAAGTCAATATTGGTTGACACATTTTTCCTCATCACCCAGTGAGCACGACGAAGATGGTGATTCAATCGAGTTGGCCAAACGTAACGGAACGCTAGACACGGAGCTAAGTATAGAACCATCAACACCTGTCACCATCACCAGTCAGGAGAAAGATGACGACACTCACGCGGCACTTGACCCACACGGAGATGATGGCTCCATGGGTGATATTCTCATCAACCAAGGAATTCATACCATTGAGTACTGCTTGGGTTCCATCTCACACACTGCCTCATACCTTCGATTGTGGGCACTTAGTCTGGCTCACGCACAGCTCAGCGAGGTTCTTTGGAACATGGTGATGAAGATGGGATTTATGGGTAAGTGAAGGTGGCATAGAAATCATTCTAGTCCACCTAAACTAAATAGAATAGATCATCTTCTATATATAATATAGGGATTGCAGGAAAAGCCACCATATGTATTTACATAGGAGAGTTTCTGGAAAGTTTCTTGCTTAAAAGCCCTATCAAAGTAACGTTATTCTAAAAACTTTCTTTTGGGTTGGCTTTTCTTGCGATCCCTATATTATATAAGTTTAATAAAATAACGCAAAATATAATCACAGTTTTCTATGTTCCATAGAAAATGTTGTGACATTTTTTATTTTTTGTCACTCTTCTCGCGCATGCGCAGTAAGATTCGAATTCTTAACCAATTCGAATCTATCTTTCGTTGTTATGATTCGAGTTCCTAGCCGATTCAATTTTAATTTTTATTTACCATTCTAATTCTGATAATTTGAATCCGAATTTGTTGTCGGTTTTTTATTTACAAAAAGTTTTAGCTCTTAAAATAGTTGTTTATTCAAAAGAGTTTATTTTAGTAGTTTAGAGACACTACATGTTACTGAAAAATTTCATGTAATTTTTCCTAGAATTTGGAGAAGGTGGACCAGGCGCCAAAAACGTGGGCTCAGCAGTGGTGATGGTGATCATCTTCTTCATCTGGGCCATTCTCACAGTGGCCATTCTCATTCTCATGGAAGGTCTCTCTGCCTTTCTCCACGCCATCCGTCTTCACTGGTACGTTTTCTCACTCTTTTTTATAAAAAGTCTCAAAAACCGCTTTAACACTTGGTTTCTTTACAGGGTGGAGTTTATGTCCAAATTCTACACAGGCGCAGGTTATCCCTTCATGCCCTTCTCCTTCAAGGTGATCATCAGTGAGCTATAGCGAATCAAGAACTTCAAACACTCTACTCACTATCCAAGACTCAACTATCCTCTCTCTTTCTCTTTTCTCTATTAATCAAGTTTTATTTTTTCGTGTGACTTATTTCTTTCGAAATCGATTAAATCCTGTAGTTTGTGTCTCTTTAATTTTTCGAATGTTATTTGTCTCAATATTTTGAATTTCGTTGGATTGAAAAATGTTATTGTAAAAATTCAAAAAAATTCCAATTCCAAGTCAAACAAACTTACAAAATTGCAAATTAAAAATTTAAAAAAATTAAGAAAATAAATAATTATTAAAATGTCAAACAATTTTGAAAATTCGTAATTTGAATTACAAAAAAAACTTTTTTGTGCTAACCTAGTAATGTGTTTGTAGCACGTTTGCCTTGCGTGGCAAATTGTGATAGAGATGGTTACAGGTGACACTTTGATGAACTACCCAACGGGCAATCCGAGCCTGAAGACTCGAGCGTGGTCGAATAGGAAACAGATTGCCTAGCCATTGGTTTTGACTTGACTGGCAGAGAAAAATAAGTTCCGAGGGTTCAAATCACTGAACTTGCCATTTCACATATTCCAAATGACACGTTTTCGGTGTCAAAGGTAGAAGTGTGATGTGTAGAAGGTTGATGCTAATTGCTCAAGCTAGGGAAGATTCACAAATCACGTGATGAAAGATAGGGGTGTATAAAAGGTTAATACAAAATCCCGAAAAAATGTGTTTTTAAACAAAATTCAAAAATAATACAGAAACTTTTCAAAAGAAAACATAGTCTTTTCTTCTATCTTAATCGAACATAATCAAACTTCAAACGGTTTGGTGGGTTTGATTTTTAGCTTACTTTGTGAATCAAAATTTTGTTTAGTTCAATTCAATTTGTTGATATCACATGAAATTTGATGGAGAGAGAGGTATATGTCACAAACTCACGGTTTTCTCATAGATAGGAGTACCGGTGTATTAAAAAATTTTTCTATCTCACGTGATTAGTGAATCTCTCCTTTAAGACAAAACTAATAAAATAAACACATAGTAGACAAAAGTTTAAAAGTGCTTTTGGCTTATTCTTAACTTATTTTTTTCAAATCAAAAGATTCCATGACCAAAAATCGCGCCATTCTATGGTTTGATTGATAGTTTCTGGCCAATCCACCAGATGTCACTGTGATGAGAAAAGCACGCACGGGATTGGTTTATTCCTCGGACAGTATTGTGTGCTCACACACATACACACACTACTCCGAGTTTCAGTGACAACACCGTTTTGTTTGCTTTACTCTCTTCCTCTCCCTTTCACGCTCACTCTCATTTTCACCCCTTTTCTTCTGGTCCTTTGTTCTGACTCAGACCAGAATCAAAAATTTTGTTCGATGTCTCAACAAGACACGCCGCGAAGTGTGCTATCACCGGCGGATCGCCTAGCACTTGTTCCCGTCTTTGACGGTGATCCACTCAACTTTCCACTCTTCTGGGCAAGCTACCTCAAGTTCATCCGTCGACACGAAGATCTCGATGATGTCGAGAAGTATAACATCCTGCGAATGAAGCTCTCCCCTAGGGTGGCAGAGGAGCATCTTCTCCCGCTCGTTGGCTCTAATCTCACGGCGGTTCAAATCGGTTTGGAGCGTTACTTTACAAGCAAAACAGTGGTGGTGGAACGGATCAAGAAGTACTTCGAGAAGAGAGTGTCTGGGGTGAGCGAGGTAGAAAAACTGTCCGAGCTCGCCCGACTGGTGGTTCAATTTCGTCGATGTTACGAAACGATGATCAACTTTGAGGAAGCCGAACGTACCTTCTACTTTAGACTCATGCTTAACAAACTACCCAACCGTCTCAAGGAGGAATACTTCCAAACACACGGTCGGGTGGCACCCGTTAAGGCGTTGATCGACTTTGTCAGCGAGCAATACGACAAGTTGATGACCCAACGTGACGATGACTTCACTGCGTATGTTGTTTTGGATTTTAATTCTTCTTTTATTTTTATTATTAGTTGACAGTGATCAGTCAATAGTCAGTCGCTAAATAGACAGTTTTGTAATAATGATTAGATAAATTAAGGTGTTATTATAGGTTAAGTAGACAAACCGACAAAATGTCATTTGGCCGGTTTGTCAACTTGGTCGGTAACATATATAGTCAATTGTTAAATTGCCTCAATTTTTTTAAATCCAATGATTTGATTGAAACTTTTTGAATTTTCGAGTTTTGTTTTTCACCCATTGGGAGATGAGTTTGGCAGTTTTTTTAATACATGTAAAACAATTCTTCTGTTATATTAATGACAAATACAAAATTTGGTGGTTTTTATGCCCTATTCTATTCATGTTCTGCCACTCGGTCATTTTGCACTGAAACAGTTAAGCTACTTCCACTGTGCTTAACCTATTCGAATCCAAATTTTGTTGTGATTCGAATTCATAACCGATTCGAATCTAACTTTCACTGTTGTGATTCGAATCTTATTCCAAATCAATTCGAATGTTGTGCATAAGAAATTCGAACTTTTGCAATTCTTACTCGATTTGTTTCGAATTTTTTGCTTTTTTTGTCTTGAAAATCAGATTTACTCATTTTTGTTTATTTTTCTTTCAAAAGGCGTTCAAATCGTGGTTCTCGGGCACAGATCGGATCAGAGCGAACACCTCGACAATCTTCTGTCCCGACAAATCCGACCAGTTCTACCACACCCGCCACCAGTACGACCAACACTCTACCAAGAGATCAAGCATCAGTCTTCGAGATTGGGATGAGACGTTTGGAACAAATGGCCGACTGGACTGCTGCTGCTGCTGCTGCTAACGAGGTCGTTTCAGGATCGATTCCACCACAACCCTCCTCAACACCTAATAATACCACAACTAGTGGCAGCACTACAACTCAAACCACTACTAGCACTAATTTGAGTCCGAGTGACATCCAAGTAGTTGGGTTTAGTAGAGAGGATATAACCAATGTCTTTGGAGGACTCTTGGTGCCATTACCCGACCGCGGCGGCAGCAGCAGCAACAACAACAATCGCAGAAACCGAAGAAATCGAAACAGACGTTGAATGTTTGATTTCTTTCTATTTTTCTTTGTATTAAAAAATGAATTTTTCTTTCTCTCTATCTCTCTTTATTGTCTGTTTGAAATTTTCGAATTCGTGATATCGCGAATTATAGTCTTATTATTATTTTTTAAGTTGAAAAATACGAGCTTTTCGATACACACACACTCAAACAGATATTTCTTCTTATGATTTATCATTATTCTTTTTTGTAAAATGATATAATAAAAGTATTTTTGTTTATAAAAACTTTAAAGTTTTTATTATTAGAAATAACAAAAAGTTTTGACAACATATTTATTTACCAAAATATTTATATTTATAAATTTGTAGAAAACGGTTTAGAAACAATTAGAAATCGTCAATTACAAAATCCAATTTATGATTATTATGATTCATTCATAGATAACGTGCATTTTGTAATTATTTTTTCTTTGTTAGCCACGCCTACTGAAAGCGCCATTACGTTGTCACTTCGTAAACACACTGAGAATAAATCGATTCGCATACTAATGTGATGATCAACATTGAGTGAATCAATTTTTGGATATTAACCTTTTTTCTCAATAATAACTTTAAATGGAGATATCATCGAAGAACACTCTCGAAATGGCAGATTTGCTTGAACTGGTGCCCAAGTTTGATGGGAATATTTTTAATTTTCACCTTTTTTGGGATACTTATAATGCTTTGATCGAAGGTTATGATTTGAAGGAAGTGTTCAAGATCTCGATTTTACATCGAAAGCTCGATGATGCCAGTCTCTCGTTGATTCCAAAATGTGCCAGTTTGGAAGAACAAAAGGCTTGTTTGGTACGGCACTACACCAGCAAACACCGTGTTCGAAGTGCCATAAATCGCTTGTTCAACACCTTGGTCCAGGTGATCAGTGACCAAGATCTTGATGGTCTTGAAAGGTTCTATGCTCACTCTCACTCCTGTCACTGTCTTCTTCGTTGTGCCGGTTTTACCGATTTCGAGTGTCGGTTTTTGCTGCGAGCCATTCTCACCAAACTTCCCAAAAGCCTGTGCGACAGGTATTTGAACTCGACGGATGAGGTGCCTACCTTGGTGAGCACTCTCATTACGTTTCTCGACGACCATATCAAGACTCTCTATGCGGTGGCAGATGATCTTGGACAGGAGGAGGTTGGACGTAGTCGAACTCGCAATGTCAGGTAAGAATATTAATCCAGTTTATAGAGTTAGACTTTTATTCTTTAATTAGACAATTTTTACAAGAGGCAGAAGGCATTTTAGCGTTGTCTCTCTTCTAAAAAACTGAAGGGTTATGCAAAAAAAATACGAATCAAATTGAGCGAGAATTGGAAAAGTTCGAATTCCTAATCAAATTGACGAAGAATTCGAAGATTTACCCACAAAATTCTAACCGAATCGGAATAAAATTCAAATCATAACACAGAAAGTTAGATTCGAATTGGTTAAGAATTCGAATTACGACAGTGAAAGTTAGATTCGAATCGGTAATGAATTCGAATCACAGCAACGAAAGTTGGATTCGAATGGACTAAGCACAGTAGAAGTAGCGCAACTGTTACAATGCGAAAATGTCGGCGACGACGATGATCAAAGTCTATCACGCATTAATATAACTATAGAGTAGATTTAAAGAAAAATTGTTCAAATCAAATATGATAAATTTTTTATCTTTATATATTTACTATTCAAACCTAAATAGTCTTGAAAGTTTCCAGTTGAAACGGAAAAAAATTCAATGATCTTGTCTCAACTGAAGTAACTTTGAGTGATCGCTTCACCATTAATCAAAGATTGAAACATACAAATTGTAAACGATCAATATTGATGCAGAATATTTATTTATTAAAATTTTAATGTTAATTTATTTAAATGTTACTCTTTGACCCAGAAATTCACCGAACATAGGCAAGAACTACAAACCAAGCTTTATACAAACGACAAACAACATTCAAACTCGTTTGGATTCGTTGGTTCAAAGCAATTCGAATTATAACTCGCCATATTCGACTAGAGTGCCAAGTTCTGTCGGGTTATCGAGTTCTAGCCTAACATCGATCTCTCCAACTCACTCGATCGAAAATGGTATAAACCGGAGTTCTCGTCCAGATAACAATCTTCTGAGCAATGATAGTTCCAAGGTGGTGATTCGTTCGAGTTCCAACTCAAGTTTGAACTCGATTCCTGGCTCGAAAGAGTGTTCCGTGTGCCATCAATCGGCAGAGAATTCCAAACATCTTGAAAGTGGTGCTCAAAGTGGCATGGATATTTTATGCCAAGCTTGTCTTAGCGAACTTCTTTGTTTTAAACAATGATTTTAAAAAATATTCTTATCTTATTTATGAAAAGTATGGTTGTAGGTTTCTTTCTTCTACTGTGCTTAACCGATTCGAATCTAACTTTCGTTGTTGTGATTCGAATTTATCACCGATTCGAATCTAACTTTTTGTGTTGTGATTCGAATTTTATTCCGATTCGATTCGAATGTTGTGCATAACTCTTCGGATTCTCATTCGAACTTTTTTCAATTCTCACTCGATTCGCTTCAATTTTTTTGCATATTTTTTCGAATTCGGATTGAATGCGTAAACAATTCGAATTCGAACTCACTTTCCCACTATCTTATTCCCACTCTTTTTTCTGTTTCTTATCTCTGTCACCTCGATATCTCTGGTTTACTCTCTTTCATACTCACTCTTACTTTAATTCTGTAATCAATGTTTAATTTTATCTGAAAATGTACTGTGAAAGTGAGCGTAACTGTTACAATGTATGTGTTAATATAGTGTAGATAGAGAAATAGATTCAAGATATAATAAAAGATCATTTTAAATTTTTTTTTATTAAAAATAAATTTTTAAAATTACAATTATTTTATTTAACAATTTTACAATATACATTATTTATAATTTATTTATACAAAAATAATACACAAAAACAGCAAACTCGTTTTCTCGGTGTCTTCCGGGTACGTGTTTTGTTTGATCTTTAATTTTCGCTGGCACCCATATGATTAAAAAATGAGCTTCGCAAGGCACGAATCTCTTGTTCCTGTGCGGCATTAGATTCACGCAACTCGGTGATCTCATTCTTCAACTTGGCAATCTCGAGTTTCAACTCTTCCTTGCTGAGATCGCCATCATCGTCACCCGGCTCCGAGGTGGCGACTTCGGTCGAGATGAGCACCTCGAGCTTTGATGGCGATACACACACTCTTCGGATGGTTCGACTCGACACGGTTTGACCTCGACAGCCTCGAAGCCAGGCTCTCGGAGCTAGGTTCGTATCCTTACTATACCTGTGGTCGTGAAGAACATGCTCGAGATCTCGGTTCGGCTTTAGATCGGCACCATCACCGTTGCTATCACTGTCGGATTTTGCGATGTTGGCGGATTTTAGCTTCTCAACAAACTTCTTATGCACCAGTGACTCCGGATGGCGGGATAGCACATTTCGAATGTTGCACTTGTCCGCCGCCAGGCGAACCTGTGCCAGGGCAAGACCGAACTTGCTCGAGACACTTCGCTCCAAGGAATTCACAAATTTACAACAAACATTACAACCAAGATAACCGTTGGAATGCTTGAGCCAGGTGTACTTCTCAAAGAATTCGTTGAATTGAACAATGTTCAAACCAGGAACCGTAGATCTGGCCACCAGTGATGAACGAAGCGATACATGTGCATTTTCTTTCATTGTTCCAGATACATACTTCTCTCACATACGAATTTCACCAAAACATCAAAATTCTTAATGACGATCAAGATGGTGAAACGAGCGAAATGATAAAAATACGCGTGTGAGTCCAAAAGTGTGTGTGTTTACATGAGTCACGTCATCTATGGAGGTCGCTTTTGAAGCAAGGCGGCTCGCCTCTACACGTGTTTTCGGTGTCTGTTGACGTTTGTTTTGGTGTGATTAATTGATTTTTATATAATTTATTATTAATATATAACAGAAAATAATTTTACAGTGATTTGTTGGAGAATTATTGATTAATGTCAAACGCGAATGTCAAATCGTTGGTGGAGGGTGATGGGAAACTTGTGGTGTTGCCGGGTGATTGTTTGATGCGCTACGACAAGAATATCATCGCCTCAACGGGCACCTATATCAAGAATGGTTACATCTATGCCTCACTTGCCGGTCACATGGTGGCACAGGAGAAGTATGTGGGACCCGATATACCCGAGAACGAGGAAGAAAAGGTATGGGGAGAATGGCTTGAAGTTTTTCGATAACTTGGTTTGAAAGAAAAAGTGCCATAATTCAGACAAGAACAGAATTTGATTTTGTTTGGAATAGAAGGAAAAGTTTTCGTGAATTTTAACTAAAACTCATTTTAGAGCAAAAAGGCATAATTCTTCAAAAAATATAAATAAATAAATTGAGTGCCAGAATTAACTTCAGGAATTAAGTTCAGGAACTTTCTTCCACACTACTGTAGTTTGTGTTGCGGCCACTTTCTAGACCAGTAACACAAATTAGTGTATGAAAAAGTTTCCAAACAAAATACTGATTAAGTTTAGAGCCATATTTAATCTTGCTCGATCAATGATTTGTGTTTACTAATTGGATTTTATATATTTTATTATTTATTTGATTTGTACCTAGGCCAAGTTTGAGATGAAACCAGAGTACGTGAAACGTGTGGTCCGAGTGGAGGGACCAAACTCAAAGCGAGTACCGTTTCCCGAGCCGGGCACAGTGGTCACAGCCAAGATTCTTCGGTGCACGCCCAACTTTGTCAAGTGTAGCATTCACTGCATCGAGAATCACGTTTTGAAACAAGCCTACAGTGGCATGATTCGCGTGGAGGACATTCGTGATACCGATCGGGACAAGATCAAGGTGACTCGGTGTTTCAAGCCCGGCGATATTGTACTCGCTTCGGTGATCGCTCCCGGCGAGGGTCATCAATTTTTGCTCACTACGGCTCAACCCGAACTGGGTGTAGTGATTGCCACCAATGACTGGGGCGAACCGATGATTCCAATCTCGACTTTCGAGGTTATGTGCCAACGGACTTTCATGAAGGAACCTCGCAAGGTGGCTAGATTGACTTGAAATTCTCTCTCTCTCTCTCTCTCTCTCTTATTCTTTCTCTCTCATTCTCTCTCTTATACTTTCACTCTCTTACACTCCGTCTCACTCTCTTTCTCTTATTCTCCCTCTTTCTCTTTATCTCCCTTTCTCATTTTTTCTCTTATTCCCCCCTTTTTCTCTTATACTTTCACTCTCTTATTCTCCCTTCCCTCCCTTTCTCTCTCTCTTAAACTCTCACTTTCTTATACTTTGTTTCTTTCTCTCTCTCTTTCTCATTTTCCCCTCTCTCTCTTTCTTTTACTCTCTCTCTCTCTCTCTCTCTCTCTCTATTTCTCCCTTTCTTTATTTCATCGACTTTTCTTCCACATTTAGCCCGAAGTTTCATCACTAACATATAAATATTCATAATTATAATTGTTGATTATTATTATTAAAAATTTTGCATTTTAAAATTGATTATTTGTTTTTTATTAATTTAACACTACGTTAGGTTTTTCGGGTACTTTTTTTGACCTAGAGCCATTTTTATTTACAATTTATAAAAATATAAAATCTTTATATCTAATAATAAAAAATCTTTAATTAAAAAAAATTTTTAAATAAAAATAAATTATGTTTAATAAAGATTTTTTACAAGAGGGACGACGCTAAAGCTTATACACAAGACAAATAATAAAACGATTTTTATCTTATTTTACGTTTAAACATTGGATCAAATTCACCTCAAATCCAAGAGGTTGTTTTTGATTTCATTAGCTCTCTACCTTTCTACCACTTGCTCTCTCTCTCTCTCTCTTTCTCTAACTCTCCCAGGTCTATTTATCTATATAAAACCGGTAATGTTGGAATCGGTTGTGCGGGAGGCATCTTCTGGAATTTTGGTTTGGTCCAACCAATACATACTTTGACTCTGTCCGACTTTCCCTTATTCTCTCTCTCTCTCTCACTCATTCACTCACTCTCGTTTGGCGTAAGCAGCAGAGTTAAAATATATAGCGCACAAAGATCACTCGTTTCTGGATTGTCACTGCGAGTCCAGCTCAAATTCTATTCGATTCCAGAACACAAAAAAAGAAGAAATCTCCTCCAAAGGAATTTAACTTAGACACAAAAAATCTAATCTTTAACGTTCTTTCTTTCTCTTTCTTCTCATCTCAAACCAAAGGTAATTATTTTCTTCACTAATTTACTCTTCTTACTTATCTTAATAAACTTTGGAATGCAAATTCTCATTGGCTAATAACAGTTAGGAGTTTGAAATTCTTATTTTCGTATTTTTTGCTTAGAAAAAGTTTACAAGACAGAAAGTCAACTATTTGTAATTCCGAATATACAGAATATCATCAGAAATTATTTTATCTTAATTTTAGATTCTAATTTCTATTGCAAAAGTGCATTTTCCCCTATGTATATATTTACTTAATGAAATTCTTTTGTGTAAGACTCTTACCACACTTTGACTGTCTCTTATATTGACTTTGTGTTGTTGGGTTCTTTTTGTTTGGGAATCAAAATAAAATACAAACTAAATAGTAATGATTTTGAACTTAACGAGAGAAAGAGAGGTGAGAGAGAGAGAGAGAGAGAGAGAGAGAGAGAGAGGAAGAAAGTGAGAAAGGAAAAAGAAAAGTTTGTTTAAGTTGAGGAACAGAGTGTGTGAGAAGGGTACTCCAGTGGGATTTGATGTTGAAGTGTTTTAAAGGGTAAAACCACAAGAAAGTCCACTGAGAGAGCGGGAGAGAGAGAGAGAGAAATAGAAAAATAAGATCTCTACCGCTATACAAATGAGTGATACTTTAGTTTTGAGTCTACACTTGGAACGAGATTGTCCTCTCAGTCTTGATTCACTAATCAGAGTATCTGTTTCTACTTAGTTAGAATCTACTTTTTGTTTCCGAAACATTGCTAATTAAATTATCTAATTTTAATCGATTCCTTTCGAATCGAATTGACTATTTGTATTCTAATTGAATCTACTATTTTGAATTCGATTCGAATCGGCTATTTGGATTCGATTCGAGTCAATTATTTGAGTTCGAATCGAATCTATTATTTAGATTCAATTCGAATAAACTATTTGTATTCGAATCGAATCAACTATTTGAGTTCGAATCTATTATTTGAATTCGATTCGAATCAACTATTTGTATTCAAATCAAATCTTACTATTTAAATTCAAATCAAGTCGGTTATTAGTATTTGAATCGATTCTTATCAAATTAAATTGACTATTTGACACAACTTTTTCTGCTTCAAATCTAAACTTTTTTCTAATTTCTTGTAGAGTTCTCTAACCTAACCCAAAAAATCGACAAAATGCCACAGGTCAAGGTGCCAAATCTGCCCACTTCAATGCCCGAGTTCTTACACTCGTTGATCATTAACGATAGCTCAATCTCTGCCGCTAGTATCGCTCGATATTACCCAGGTAAGATATCTTTTAAAATGTCATATTTTATACATTTATAATTTGTGTTTGAAACATTTCAAAGAGAATGCCAATTTTTGGATGTACGCCATGATAGCACTCGGTCTTGCCTTTGTCATCTTTGTGGCGCTGACCATTTACATGCTCTGGTGAGTGTACTTGTATTTGTACTTGACGTCTTTTTGTCAACTAATTAAACTTTTAATCAATTAATTCACTAAATAATCTCCTATATATTAATGAATAATATGGTCGTGGTTTTCTCTGTTCCATGTACTATGTTTAATGTTTAGTCATTTTTTTTTGGTATTGTGCCATCCACGATTTTGTACTGTGAGAGTTACGCTACTTC
>DVQH01000904.1:0-16712 GCA_018231625.1 Papilio phestus | reverse complement strand
GAGAGAGAGAGAGAGAGAGAGAGAGAGAGAGAGAGAGAAAGAGAGAGAAAGAGAGTTAAAGAGTGTGTTGGAAAGTGCAAAAATTATACAATCTCTTTTATCTCAATGTACAACATTAATCATATTTTAATCATGAATGGCTTATTATTTCCTGCGATGCTCTTGTAGAACCTGTTCTTTGATAAATCCATGATGAAGTTTGAATTAAGTGGCTTTTAATCATATTCTATAACGTCATTTTGTCCTTTGTAGCATTGAAATCTCTCTCTCTCTCTCTTTGGCTAGTTTATGTGATTATTATTAAACTGTCAGTAAACCCCGCACTGGATATAATTATAAGTTATAACTGAGGGGTGACAAAATGACGTCAATTTAAAATCAGAATTAATAAACTTTTTAATTCTTTTTAAAAATTAAAAGGCTAAAATAAAATATTATAACTCGAGTCCGTTTAGTTTAAATAGTGTATGGCAATGTAAGACAATAATTTTAATAATTAAAATTGATATATTTAAAAAATTATTAATTATTAGTAATAAATAATTAATCACACATTAAAATATGCTTTCTCCAAATGTCAAACAAAACATGAGACTTTTTCATACGAAAAAAAAATAAATACCCGATTATATGAAAGGTCCTGCAAAATGCTATAAACACATTCCTATTTGTTCCGTTTGAAGAAAGCTTTTTGTTAAACATTTTGCGGTTAATAATTTAACTTTAATAATTTTTTAATTACGTGAATCAAGTGGTTCGCACTGTAAGCAAGAAGTAGTTGCCAAGTTGAATGCACGCAGCAAACATAAGTGACATGTCGAGACGGCACAGTTGGTAGAGGTACAATTCAAAGTCCTGGTGGTAGATTTGAAGTTCGTACTTGCAAGCACGACCAGCTAAGGTAGCTAAGGTTTTGTGACAGCATAAGGTGACTAATCGAACATGTAACTGTCTCAACTGTTGACGAATTTTCTGTTGCAGACAAGTGAGGCTAATCACAAATGTGGTAGTCACTCCCACGAAGACCAGATTCTCGATTGGATGTCTCATGGATAGCACTAGAAAGATAGTGTGAAGTATATCGATGGCTCGTGTGATGAAGTAGATTAGAAGAAGTCCCGAAGTCTGCCGGCTAAGTTCTCGATTCACCTTTGCCAACGATTGAATTCGGTAAATGAGCCAACTCACATCAGCATTGGTGTCCATCGAGATCAAATGGCAATCACTCAATTGACAGTAGGTGGCGTACTTGACGTACCAAAGAATACCCCATATAAGCTTTTCCTGTATATCCGAAAGATATAACGACAAGAAGTACGCAAAAGCATACTTGGAATTGAAAAACAAGTAGTAGATGAAGCAGGCATAGAAGAAACAAAATGAAAACACTGGGATGAGCAAGCGACGTTTTGGACAAACAGCATAAGTTGTCTGTAAACAAGGTGAATCGAGAAGACGTAGAATTGAGCGGCCGTAGAAGTGATAGAATCCCAAGTAAAAGGGAAATAATAATTGCATGATGTAACGCATTGATGAGTTAACGAGAAAACCAAAAAATGATCTCCGTTGCATGATGCCTTGATTGTTCAGTACATACTCCACTCCGAGCACATCTACTGCATTTAGAGTGTACATCGCTACCGAGTTGAGCACTACAATCCACACTGAAAGCAACAGGGAATGCCACTGGCATTGAATCTCGTGAATTGGAAAACCTAGCAGTCTGAAAATCATAAATCCAATTAATGTCAAACAAATGCTTAGAATAGTGCTTACGAAAAAACGTAAACCAAAATGCGCAAAATTGGAGTATGAATTGGTTCTTTCATTGCTAGGTACATTTTCAAATAGAACGCCAGGCATTCCGTAGTAAATTCTGTATTTAGCATATGAAGCTGAAAGTTGAAGCTGAGAACCTCTCACTTAATGCTATATACACTAAAACCCCAAGAGCACGCAAACCGAACTTCACACAAAGGAGCAGCTAAAAGCATGCACAACACAAGAAGCAACGCATGCGCAAACAGATTTTCCTTTCTATTTTCTATGCGTGCTCCTGGAGTGCAACTGTATGCGATAATTTGATACAAGCACCTAATTCGATCCAATTCTCTCTCCTCTCATCTCTCTCACTCCCTCTTTCTTGTTCTTTTTCGTACATGACCTAAACATTCATTTGCTTAATTAAATTCACAGAAACACTCTTATGGATTATCTGAAAAAATATGCAAAAATATCCATTTAATTGCCAATGCATTGCCATATTGTTTAATAAAAAAAGCTACATGATAAGCAAAACGGACCACTATTTTTATCTCTCTAATATTTGAAAACTTTTGATAATCTGTAACAAAGAATTCCATCAATCCAATACATAAAAACAAAGATTCTTACAGCAACACTAAAGTTTGAATTAGAAATTATATGATTTTTTAGCAAAGGTTAAGTAAGTTAATTATTTGCATTTATTTTATAGATTTAAAAAATAACACTTTTAAAGTAGATCAGTGGTTTGCATTGTAAGAAGAAAGTAGTTGCCCGTGTAAAGACACGCAGAAAGCAGAAGTGACATGTCAAAGCGACACACTTGATACATTTGCAACTCAAAGTCTCGACGGTAGATCTGAAGCTCGTATTTGCAAATGCAATTCCCACAAACCGAGAGTGTCTTGAGACGAGAAGTAACCAATCGAACATGTAGTTGTCGAAGAATTCGATCGATGGTCAACTGGAGTCGAGTGAGCCCAAGCACAATTAGGACATGTATAGCAAGGAAAATAATGTTCTGCACGGGCGAGTGTACCATTAACAAGAAGAGTATATTGAAAACATCAACCGATCGCATTGTGAAATAAACCAAGATTAATCCCGAAATTTGTTGATTCAGTTGACGATTAACATCTGCCAATGATTTTAGTTCAATCTTGAGTATCTTCACATTAGTAGAAGTACAGCTTGAGTTGAGTTTTTGGTGAATTTCACACAGATTGAGGTAAGTGGCGTATTTGGCGTACCAGAGAATTGCGCACCAAAGCAAATCCTGAATATCAGACAAGTACAGTGCCCAGTGTTGAATGGTGTAGTGAACCCAATTCTTACTAATAGTACTTATAGTATCGTAGAGTAAAGCATTGTAGGCAAAACAGAAAACGAGCACCAACAAAAACACACGCCATCTACTATAGTTGCAGTAGAAGTGCGAAATACAAGGTGAATCAAGTAAGCGCACAATCGATGGTCCGTAATAGGTGTAGAAGGCAAACTTGAAGGGAAAAAGGATAGGCAAAAGGTAACGCATCGCTGAGTCGATGATGTGTCCAAAGTAGGAACGCTTTTCCATGAGTCCAGTGTTTTGCATAATTCCAAAAATGTCAAGGACATCAAACATGGTGAGTGTGTACATTGCTACGCTGTTTAAAATTGCAATCCATATCAACTGCAAAACGGACTGCCAGAGATTCCATTGAGTTTTCTGAGTGCGAAAACCTAACAATCTAAAATAAAAGTAAAGACTCATCAACGAATATCATTATTTAAAATAAAAAAGTTTTACATAAAAAACTTGCACAACACACGCAACATTGGAGTTTGAATTGATGATTCCATGATTTGCTGCTGAAGAGTAAGTAACCCACTTTAAAAAGTAGTAAAGTATCACTTTTATCGTAGATCAGTAGTTTGTATTGTTAGAAGAAAGTAGTGGCACGTGAAAATACATGCTGCAAGCCCAAATGCCATGTCAATACGGCACAGTTGATATATTTGCAAGTCAAAGTCTTGGTGATAGATCTGAAGTTCGTATTTGCCAATGCTATCGCCACCAACCGAGAATGACTTGAGACCAACCAAGCTAACATGCAATTTTTGCAGTAGTCGATCGATGTCTAATTGAAGTCGAGTGAGACAAAGCACAATTAGCACGTTTAGTCCCAGTAGAGAAATACTTTGCAGAAAATTAAGCATCATGGACAAGTAGATTAAATTGAGAACATCAATCGATCGCATAATGAAATAAACGAGAAGTAATCCTGAAGTTTTTTGATTAAGTTTACAATTAACGCACGCCAACAATTGCAGTTGAGTCTTGAGTCTTTTAAAGTTGACAAAGGTATGACTTGATCTAATACTTTCGCAAATTTCATACAGATTAAGGCAAGTGGCATACTTGACGTACCAGAGAATTGCAAACCAAAGATAATCCTGAATATCAAACAAATATAGAGCCCAGTGTTGCATGATATAGTGAATCCAATTCTTTCCGCGTATTGTATCGAAGAGTAGAAGATTGTAGATAAGACAAAAAACGAGCACTAGAACAAATCCTCGCCATCTACCATAGTTACGGTAGAAGTGTGAAATGCAGGGTGAATCGAGTAAATGCACAATCGATGGTCCGTAGTAGGTGTAGAAGGCAAACTTGAAAGGAAACAAAATAGGCAATAGGTAACGCATCGCTGAGTCAATAATAAAGCCAAAGTAGGAACGTTTTTCCATGATTCGAGAGTTTTGTATAATGCCAAAGATGTCAAGCACATCCATCATAATTAGTGTGTACATTGCAACGCTGTTTAACAGTGCAATCCATACCAACTGCAAAACGGACTGCCAGTGATTCCATTGAGTCTCCTCAGTGCGGAAACCTAACAATCTAAAATAAAAGTAAAAACTAATCAATGAATATCAAAATTGAAAGTAAAAAAAAATTTACAGAAAAAACTTGCACAACACACGCAACATTGGAGTTTGAATCGACGATTCCATACTCATATCAAATCAAACTTTGGTCTTGAAAGTTAGTATAAAATAGAATATTAATACAAAAAATTCCAAAATTAAAATCACAAATAAATTATTGGTAACAGACAACATGAAAACCAAAAATAAATTTATCTTTAGAAATTATTACTTTGCTAAAGATTGCCTGAAACTACTCTCATCGGTTTGAATGGTAACCAGAAAGCAGTTAAACACAAGCACAGCAGTTTGCAGAAGCAAACAAAGATCAATGGTGCAGAGGTTAAACAGCTTCAGTGGAAAGTATTCAAAGTAAATCTCAAGCTGGTAGACTCGAATCCACAAGCCTCGACTGTAGGCACTAAATTCAGTTGAACGACGTGTGAACCCTGCGCACAGATGGTGTCGTTCAACGATTAAACTTTGAATTTGACGTAGTTGTCCTCTGATGCTGAGACTAAAGTGAATCACCGTGCTTATCATCACAAGCATTATGGTCAAAGTGCCTAGGTTCTCCCAGAACAAATTGAACTTGATCATTAGAAAGAGTGTGGCGAGAAAATCGATCACGTGAGAGATGACGAAAAACAACATCAGTGGAGAAGTGAGTTGGTTCAACTTATAGTTGGCGTAGGCCAAACGTTGCACGTTCCATATGATTTTACGCTCTAAACGAATCAATCAATTAAAATATAATTTTATCTATAATCATATCGTAATTCTGAATAATATATCTCATACCAATATTAGGTTGATTGTGCAACATCTTTTGGTGTAATCCCTCTAATGTCCGCAAAGTGGCGTACTTACAGTAGAAAATGACACCCCAGAGCAGTTGAAATTGGCTGTCCAGCAAAAATATGGCAAAAATGTAAAGCATCTTGACCAGTGAAAATCGATAACGAGCCAACTCAAACAGTATAGTGTGGTAAGTGATGGTGTAAACCATCACTGTGATCGTAATGATACAGCCAAACACGCGTTTGAAAGGGCTAAACTGGTAGAAACGGTAAAAGCACTCAGAGTCGAGTAGGCGGACAAGTTGAGGACCGTTGCGAAAGTAGAAAATAGAGTTCATCACGAAAGTCACCGGAAAGAGATGTCTGAGAAGATGGTCTACCACTAAGCCAAACAGTGACTTGTGTTTGCGATAGTTCGGGTCGTGTGAGATAGTCTCGATGTTGTATGCATCCAGAG
Source organism: Papilio phestus (assembly GCA_018231625.1). NCBI lineage: Eukaryota > Metazoa > Arthropoda > Insecta > Lepidoptera > Papilionidae > Papilio > Papilio phestus. The sequence goes on along the minus strand of DVQH01000904.1, from coordinate 10,781 downwards.
TGAAGAGACCGTAGAAAGCGATGCCATGAGCGGCAATCTTGGCCGTCAACACAAAACTGCTATCCCATGGTTGCAACTCGGTCTCCTCGGTGGGATAGCCAATCCAACTGAAACAACATTTCAATTTAGTGATTCAAACCAATTTTTCCAGAAAGAGAAGAATTAACAAACCTGCAAAAATGAACAAACAAAGCCAGTAGTGGAGTTCGTACTTGCTGGGCCATTTCCATAGCCTATGCCAGTCATAAACTCAATATTCACGAATGAAAGCCAATGCCAAAGCCGGAATCGATCAACATTGCGATTTAATTAGAAATTTATATACAATGCAAAATATTATTATAAAAAAATAATGATAATAATAATAATACTAGAGTTCTGTACAAACAAGAACGAAGCTTTAAACAAAATCAATAAATAGATTCAATATATATTTCGATTAGCGAACAAAAAGGGCAGTGAGTAAATTGCCAGAAAGAGATCAATCATCAATCAATAAAAAAATACCTCCTAGGGAATATCCTTCTGAACATGAGACTTTTGATGCATGCAATAAGTGATGCCTTGGTCCCAGACGCGCTTGAGAATGGTGTCCACGATGCCACGCTTGTCGGCACAGTGGTACCACTCGGTGAGATCACGAGTGCAATCAGCCTCGGGCGGTGGCTGTCGTAGTTGCATTCCCTTGGAACACGACTTGCAGTTGAGTTTATCATGAGTGTCACTAGGCGTGGACTCTTCCAGCCGGAACAATTCCTTCAGTTCGGAAAGCGAGAAGTGCCTTTCCACTTCCTCCTCGTTGTCCACCACACAGCTACTCAACGCTTTCTTGTGGGTTTGCCGCTGGAAAATCTTCTCTTCAATAGTACCGGTGCTTAGTAATCTAAAGTTAAAAAAAATATTAACCAATGCACCACAAAGTAAAAGTTCAATATTTCTCAACAAAAATATTTGCTAATTAAAAAGAATTTTCTCAACAAAATGCTATATTTCACTAGGTCAAGTTAATTCCCTATCACGAGAAAAATTTTACAGAAAAGGTAAAAATCCTCCAAACGAGCCAATTGAAAATCAATGAATGGTTTTAATTAGAAACCTATAACTCAACACAGGCTTAAGAAAAGTTGTCATTAGCTTAAATTTAAAATTTTAAATTGTTTCGCCAAACCAAAGTCAAGATAAAAACTTGTAAAGACATACCATTTTTAAACATTTGCGCTCATTGGGCTCACGATTTGTTCATTTAAGAGCGCGAAAGTTTTAAAATGACGTGTCTTTACAAGCGTTTATCTCTTTAAAACTTTAAACTTAAGCTAATGACAACATTAAGCCTATGTTGAGTTACAGGTTTCTCATTAAAACCATTCATTAATTTTCAATTAGCTCTTTTGGAGGATTTTTACCTTTTCTGTAGCATTTTTCTCGAGATAAAAAGTTAACTTGACCTAGTGAAATATAGCATTTTGTTCAGAAAATTCTTCTTAATCAGACAATAATATTTTGGTTGAGAACTATGATTTAATAAAAACGCTGTGTCACCACCCAAAAAGCACAACTGACCTGTAAATGAAGCACTGTTTGCGTTGTCCATCACGCCAGACCCGAGCCATGGCCTGTCCGTCGTTGGCCGGATTCCAATCCGGGTCGTACATCACAAGCCTGTTGGCACCGATCAAGTTCAAACCACACCCACCTGCCTTGGAGCTGAGCATGAAGATAAAGTCACCACTGTTCGGGTCGTTAAAACTTTCCACAATTTTGCCACGTTTCTTGATCGACATCGTGCCATCGAGCCTCACGTAACGGTAGGATCGAGCACGACATAGTCTTTCGAACAGATCCAGTGTCTGAGTGTAGTTGGACACAAGAACAACCTTGTCGTTAGTCTCGTTCTTGATGAAAGCCAACAGAAGATCTAGCACTTTGAGCTTGCCCGATACGGTCGGCATTGCCTGTATGGAGAGAAATATGAGTTTTTAAAAGTAAATCAAATCAATTCAGAAAATAATTCAAAATTCAATAAAAGTTAGAATTGAATTGGGTATAAATTCAAAAATTAATTCGAATCAAATCAAACATGAATTTGAACACAAAAACATAAAAACCCTACTATCACTCTTATTAAATCCCCTATCTCTCTGCTCTCAATCAATACATGAGGAAGAAAGAAAAGCAAATTGATTCACACTCACCTGTCGGCTATTAGAAGTGGCAAACTCTTCAGGGAAGTACTCCAGTAGCCAATCGAGATCGGTTGCTTGCTTACCACTCTTGTTCTTGGCTCGATTCTCCATGATCATGTCATAGGCAAGCTGAGGACTGTTGCAGAGTTTTTTGAGAAAAGTAATCGCCACCAGAGAGGCATTCATGCCAATGCCACCACCACGACCCAACTTTTCGCCGGCTTCCTCTTTGACAGCACGCGCCACTGCCTTTGACTTGAGAAACTCAAGATAGATCTTCTTTTGCAAAGGTGTAAGCTCGCAACACACAATCTGCTCGATCTTCACCGGGAGATATTTAGAGAGAATGTTGGAGGTGCGTCGAATCATAATTCGATTGACCAGACCAATCAATTCCTCGAGTCGTTCCTTTCCCAACTTGTGATCGGCATCACTAGCATCTGCATCACGTCCTCTCAAAATTGGATTCTCGAATCGTTTCCTAAACTCGGACGAACTGCCTAGTAGACCAGGACAAACAAACTGAACCAGACTGAAATACTCGAGCAGATCGTTTTGAATTGGCGTGCCAGAGAGAAGAACCCTTCGGTTGGCTTGGATTTGGTTCAACGCAAGGTATGTTTGATTCTCCTGGTTCTTGAGTCGATGGCCCTCGTCGCAGATCACAAGTCCAATGTCGCCCGAGTGCAGCACCGAGGCGTGCAGTCGAAATGTCTCGTATGAGATGATGAGAATCGGCTGACAACAACGCCGCCCAGGAATAGTGTGCATAAACGAGAGCAACCGCTTGTCAATTTCTTCTTTGGATCCACCCTCAATGGCCAGTGCATTGATGCGCATTCCAAGCCACTTGTTGATCTCGTTGTACCAGTTCTTTACCAAACTACTCGGTGCCACAATAACCGCCTTGTTGATGGTAGGCTTGGCATCCGGACTCTGTCGTAGCAGGCTCCAGATCAAGGTGATACACTGTAAAGTCTTGCCGAGACCCATCTCATCCGCCATAATGCATCCATAGCTGTCCTCCACTTTGACTCCAGTTACACAATCCCACATAAACTTGACACCTTCGCGTTGATGAGGTCGAAGAATGTTGGTGAGAACTGGATCGACCACCACATGAACTTTGTAATCGGTCTTCTTCAACGAGTCGTGTACTGTCACCGGCGGGGGATCGTACAGAATCAACGCGTTTGGTGCATTCGGATCGTGCAATGGTCGCCGTGGTCCGGTGAGTTTCACGCCCAAAGAGCGATATGAGCCTAAAATAAAGTAAATTCAAGTCAAACCAAAGAACTAATGAACCGAAATCACTAACCAGTATAGTTGTTGATCGGTATCTTAAAGGGGCGATTGAGAATCTTGCGAATCATATCCTCATGTCCCTCTTTTTCCCCGATGATTTGGTCTGCATTTTTGTTACACTCGGCAAAAATAAACCGATTTCGAACTGGACTCAGTATTAATTTCTTTCGTGTACAAGCACGTTTAGCACGATGATTCGAGTCGGACTCGAGTGGCTTGACAGTCGACTGGTGCAAGGGTTCCACATTCTCCACATCACCGTTCTCCTTGCGTTTCTTGACAATCGACGGCACCTTACTTCGCAACATTCTTAGTATTTGTCTGAGTTACGTTGATCACGGAAAGAAGAACTGGTGCATCACAGGTGAAGAAATGGGTGTCGCGATGATGCAAGATCAACAAATCACATGGGCCGAGCAACGGAGTCAGTCGTGAGGTGTCAGTTGCGCTCAAATTCAAAACAGACGGCGCGCATGCACACAACGACCTTGCCTTACACAGATGACGTGACATTACATTTCATATTCAAATAAAATGGCGCAATTTATATTCTAGTTTTTTTAAATTATTTCTAAAAATAAAAATAAAATTCCAAAAATAACATTGCTATATTTTTTATAAACTATTGATTATTTTATAAATTTATTAAATTAAAATAAATTAATTGCATTATATTTTTTCAGAATTAAGTCAAAATCTGTATTATTTTTCTGAACCAGTAATTAAAATATAAAAATGTTATTTGAAAATATAATGTTTTACCAATTATTTTTACGTTTAAATTAATCGATTGATTAAACTTTCATGGTCAACTTGAAAGTATAAGCATATTTCACATGATCATTGGGAGTGAGTGGTGGGAAATGAACCACCAAACCGGGACCTTTCTCGTTCTTGGCAAACTCCACCTTATGTTTGACTCCGAGCAGTTGTACCTCAGTCACTTTGGCAGGATCCACTGCACCCATCACAACTTGGGGTTCGTATTTGAGCACAATGGCATAAACATGGCTTTCGCGTTGGGTGTACCACAAGTCCTTGCTGACGGTGTCGTTCTGGTGTGTCCACGGGTGTGACTCGTAGATCGCCTCACCGTTGATGCCAAGCCACTCACCGAGCTGGGTGAGACGCTCTTCAAAGATAGGAGCGATGGTGCCGTAAGAGGTGGGCCCCACGTTGATCAGCAAGTTACCACCGCAACTGATGGTAGAGGCGAGAAAAGAGATAAGATGCTCGATGCTAAGGTAATCGTTGAGCTGTGCATTGCGCCGGAAGCCCCACGAAGCCTTGTCGAGCGTCATGGCACTCTCCCACTTTTTCTTCTGCAACTGACCCGGCTCAAATCGGTCTTTGCAGCTCAGGAAATCACCGTGAGTGCTGCACGTTAAACCCTTGCCCCATCGATCATTGACTACTACTGTTTCCTTTACCGGACTATCATTGTAAAGCCAAGCAAGAAAATCTGTGCTGTTCCAGTAGGTTCCCGGGTTCTCCCAGTCCCCGTCAGACCAGATCACCTCAGGGTGATAGGTATTAACCAAGTCCTCTATCTCGGGTCGGTACTTATTCTTGACAAAATCCTGTGTTTGCCACTTGTTCTTCCGGTCGTTGTTGTAAACCGGATGGTACCACTCGAGCATCGAGTAGTACAGACCGAATGTAAGTTTTTCATCTCGGACAGCTTTGGCCAGTTCACCAACCAGATCTCGGCGTGGTCCCACATCCATCGCGTTCCAGTTGAATGAGTACTTAGAAGGCCAGAGAGTGTAACCCTCATGATGTTTGCTTGTAAGCACCACATATCGTGCGCCTGCCTTCTTGAACAAAGCCGCCCACTTTTGTGCGTCAAAAAGTTCGGCTGTAAACTGCGGCGCAAACTCTGGATAGGTAAAGTTGGGTTTGTAGTAGCGATCCATGTAGTTGACCAGAGCCTTGTTATGGCCCCGCCAGTAGGCCCACATCCACTCGGACGCTCCCGTGCCATAGGCAGGCACGGAGAAAACGCCCCAGTGCAAGAAGATCCCGATCTTAGCCTTGTCGAACCATGCCGGAAGTGGACGTTTGTCCAGTGATTCCCAATTTGGCTCGTAACGCTTTGCAGTGGACAATCCAACCAGATATAAAACCAAACAACATATATAGACCTTCATGGTTTCACTAGCTAACTCTTGAAATATTTTAAATAATAAAAAGTACTCTCAAAGTACTTAACTAGTTTTAAAGTGTTTAAATAATTTTCTCAAAAATTAATTAACTACATGGTTGAGGTAAAATTCCTATCAAACGGAACAACCTTGAGATATTTGAGTAGAAGTACTCTTATCCGTTAGATAATAATATCCCAAGTCCGGCCAGTGGGCTTTCCAGAGACATTGTTGATAGTTGTCATTTCTTATACCAAATTGATACCAGTATATCTGAGTCTCCCAACCTTATACCAAAAAACAATTGTACTTAAACAATGCACACTTAGTCTATACTAAAATGATTATTATTATATATTAATAGAACAAGATATTATAAAATTAATCGATGAAGCAAAAATATGTACAACTCTAAAATTGCTATAAGTTGTTCATGTTTTCTTCAAATGTTATCATCATCTAGACAAGACATGTTACGATGCGTCTATGCTCGTATCATGATAGACTGCAGTCTACTACCGTCTGCAAACCTCCAATGATGATAGGAAAAAAACATTGAAAAACAAGTTTTTTCCCACCACTAAATTGGGGTTGAGTGTTGATAATGTCGATTCAGTGTTTTTGTCAAAAATTTTACAAAATATCAGCTGATATACATATAAAAAGTCAGCATATATATGAATCGTTTTATATTACTTACTAAAAATAATTTTAAAAGTTAAGTAGAAAATCAAAGATAATGGCCAAAAGGTCAGTTTTTTTTGCAATTTGTAAATAGTCTGGAATAATCATTAATTCTATGTTTATTATTGTCAATAGTGTTACGAAATGTCAGCAAATAATGTTGCAAGTCAACATCAAACATGTGTGTGTATCAAGTGAAATTAATTTTCTAGCTCCGAGTGATAAACTTAAATCGGATAAATCCTTTAAGTTAAAATTTCTAACCTTTAAGTCAAATACAAATTAAGTAGAAAATCAAAAATTGATGTCAAAAAAATGTTACAAAATGTCAGTGGATAAATATCTCAAGAAATCAACATATATAAATGGTTTAAATCAATTAAGTGTACTAAAAGTTAAGTAAAAAATCAAAGATAGCAAAATCAAAGATAAAGAGAAAAGAGGGAAAAAATGATGAGACAAAATCAACCACTGCACATGACACAGGCATCTGGGTTTTGAAGTGAGCAAGCAAGTTTTTCTTCGTCAGTTGGCCCATTTTTGTTAGCGCCATTGGTCAATCCATTTCCAATGCCATTGGGAAGGTTGACACGAAGTTTGCTCTTGTCCACGGTGAACTGGATCGCTTGTGCCGCAGGCTTGGTGCGCAGATAGTACATACCAGTCTTGAGGCCAGCTCGCCACCCGTAGAAGTGCATCGAGGTTATTTTAGCCATTGTCGGTTCGGCAAGGTGAACGTTCAATGATTGACTCTGATCGATGAAGGCACCTCGGTCGGCTGCCATCTCTAGAATACGCTTCTGTGGAATCTCCCACACTGTCTTGTAGATTGCTTTGATCTCGTTGGGAATCTCGCGAATCAGTTGAATCGAGCCATGGTGAGCAATAATCTCCATCTTGAGTTCCTCATTCCAGAGGCCTACCTCGGTCAGATCACGAACCAGATGATGGTTCACCACCTAAAATTAGTCGGGGATTTTAGTCAAATTATCTCCTATATATTATTATTATCGAAAGTTATGATTGTGGGTTTCTATATGTTCTGGCATTTTTCGTTTTCTCTCACACTTCCCTCGCAAGTAAGATTCGGACTTCTAACCAATTCGAATCTGACTTTTGGTGTTAGGATTCAAATTCTTAATCGAATTTGATTTATAATTTTGGTTGTTACACTACGAATTCTTAGTCGATTTTATTCTAATTATTCGAATTCTAATAACTCGAGCTAAGCGTCGGTAGTTTTCTTACAAGAAACAGACAGAGCTTTAGGGGCGTCGCTCTTGTAACAAATATAGGTTAACAAGAAAAGAAAACAAACCTGAAACTCGCCAGACAGTACGCGTCGTGTGTAGATGTTGCTGGTGTAGGGTTCAAAAGACTCGTTGTTGCCAAGAATTTGAGCAGTAGAAGCGGTAGGCATGGGAGCAACGAGAAGACTGTTTCGCACACCATACTGTGCAATCTTCTCCTTGAGTTTGGCCCAGTCCCACAGATCAGTAGGAGTGCGATCCCACATGTCGTACTGAAGAATGCCACGCGACACTGGTGAGCCCTCATAAGTTTCATACGGTCCGTCTCGTTGAGCCAACTCACAACTCGCTTCCAACGCTCCATAGTAGATGGTCTCAAAGATTTGAATGTTGAGCATCTTTGCCTCCTCACTCTCAAAGGGGTATCGCATGAGAATGAACGCATCGGCCAGACCTTGCACTCCAAGACCGATCGGTCGGTGGCGCAAGTTAGAACGGCGTGCCTCGGGCAGTGGGTAGTAGTTGATATCGATCACCTTGTTGAGGTTGCGTGTCATCACCTTGACCACCTTCTTGAGTTGCTCGAAATCGTAAGTACGAGTCTTCTTGTCCACAAAGCGATTCAGTGCCACTGAAGCAAGGTTGCAAACAGCAATCTCATCCTTTGAACAGTATTCCACAATCTCAGTACACAGATTGGAACATTTGATAGTTCCCAAGTTCTGCTGGTTCGACTTTCGGTTGCAGTGATCCTTGTAAACCTGAGTAGAACAAATTGTAGTGTTTGCAAAAAATATAAAATAATTTGACATACCATGTAAGGTGTACCAGTTTCAATTTGCGATTCAACAATGGCGTACCACAACTCTTGCGCTCTCACCTGTCGTTTGAATCGCTTCTCACTTTCATACTTTTGGTAGAGTGTTTCAAAATCCTCGCCCCAGGTGTCGAACAGTCCGGGACAGTCGTGGGGGCACATCAACGACCACTGGCCATCCGATTCGACTCGTTTCATAAACAAATCCGGAATCCAGAGGGCGTAAAACAAATCCCTAGCTCGCAACTCCTCGGAGCCAGTGTTCTTTCTCATATCCAAAAAGGCAAAGATGTCGGCGTGCCACGGCTCGAGATAGATAGCAAACGCACCGGGACGTTTATTGCCACCTTGATCCACGTAACGAGCAGTGTTGTTGAAGACACGAAGCATCGGAACGAGTCCATTGGAGAAGCCGTTCGTACCGGAAATGTATGTGCCTGATGCTCGGATGCAGTGCACGTTCAGACCAATGCCACCGGCTGACTTGGAGATCATAGCACACTGTTTCAGTGTGTCATAGATGCCTTCGATGCTATCCTCCGACATGCTCAGTAGAAAGCATGAGGACATCTGAGGATTACAGGTTCCTTGAAAAATTAAAATTTTGATCAGTTAGCTTGATGGAAATTAAATTACAGTAAAATGCCTGTAATTCGCGAATGATGAACTCAAAATTGAAATTTTTCGAAAATAGCGATAAGCACAAATACTCTATACTATATACTAGTTTTTGACTTAAAACTTTAATTCTAAATACATATACAAACAAAAATATTTATTTTAAAACAATCGTTCACAATTAAAATGTCACTGGTGCAATACTTTTGAGCTATTTTGCGAATTATCGGAAATTATTGGCACTCTAGTTCGTAATTCGCGGTGATTGGTTGACCGGAATTATTGGTACTTTAGTATAGAAATATGTAGTTAGAGTCCCAGTATCAACGCGAATTACAGGCATTTTACTGAATATGAATGAAACTTACCAGCATTGAAGAGAGTAGGCGAAGCATGAGTGAACCATCGTTCCGACATGAGATTATAGGTCTCAATAGCCGCATCGATGTCATCAAAATGAATGCCCACAGCGACACGCATCAACATGTGCTGCGGTCTCTCCACCACCATGCCATTGATCTTGAGCAGATAGCTCCGGTAGAGTGTCTTGAAGCCAAAGTAGTTGTAGCGAAAATCACGATCGTAGATGATGGCAGAGTTGAGCCGTTCGGCGTTGGCCATCACCACCTTGTAGACCTCCTCCGAGATGAGCGGAGTCTTGCGTCCGTTGATGGCGTTGGTCATCGTGTAGAGGTCATGCACCACTTCCGAGAAGTTCTTCTTCGTTTCCTTGTGGAGATTGGACACGGCAATGCGTGCAGCCAGCACTGCATAGTCCGAGTGACAAGTGGTCATCGTGGCAGCGATCTCCGCGGCCAACTCGTCCAGTTGCACGGTAGTCACACCCGAGTAGATTCCCGAGATCACCTACCACAAGGAAACATTCCGATATATAATCAAACAAATCAATTCACCACCCAAGCAAACCCAAACCTTGAGAGTGATAGCGGGTGGATCGATGTAATCCATGTTGAGCCCGTAGCAGAGCTTTACAATTCTCGAGGTGATCTTGTCAAACATCATCGTCTCCTTGCGACCGTTACGCTTGAACACATACATCTTGAAGCTGATGATTGGGTAGGGTAGATTGGGATTAAATGTTGTTGAAGCCAGTGACTTCACTGTTCAATGAATGAAGTAAAATAAAGTTTGTTTGAAACAAAGCGAGCAAGCGCGCGATGACTTGCTTAGGTCAACTACGATGCACTTTATGACGCCTCTCTTTTTCGGAAACTTTTGGCGCGAAACAAGCTCACCTCTTTTCTCTCTCTCTCTCTCTCTATCTCCGCGAGTCACATCACCTCACACGCCGCGCGGCGTGCAACGGTCACACATTGCTTACATCACATGTTTACACCACTGCACCATCCACAAATATAGTAATCAAATTCAAAACGAACGTGCGCGCCATTTTCAAGTTCAAGATGATTAAGGGGTCAAACTTTAATTACGTGAGCAAAATTCTGGGATTTTTAACCCCTCCCCTGATATGATGAACACTTTGCTTACTAAAAAACACTGTTCAATAAAGAAGTTTGTGACAATTTTTAACCCTTATCCTCCCTACATGCTGACGTAATTAAAGTACGACTCCTAACTTTTGGTTATCTAGTTGAAAAAATTATCAAAATAAAAATTAACCAAAATTAAAATATAATTAAATAAATTTATCACCAAAAAATTATATTTATTCGAAAAATTGAATTAATTTGTCTATGTGTGAATAATATTAAATTAATATTAAACTTTTACAAAAAAATAATTATACAAAAGTATAAAT
>DVQH01000903.1:0-16723 GCA_018231625.1 Papilio phestus | reverse complement strand
TTGCCGTCCACAGTGCTTTGGAAAAATTAGCCATACCCCAGAAAAACACCATTGGTTAGTCTCACATGTTTGTATCATTAATAACGTAATGATAACGTCTATATAAATTATTACTTTGCTATAAACTATATTAATATTATATTTTTATATTAGCAAAACATTATCAACGCATATTATTTTGTATACTTAATAACGCTCATATAAGCTATTTTTTTGTTTATACAACTTGAAAGCTGGCCACGCATGATACGTTGGTTGTGAATGGCCATGTATTTGTTTACATGTGGCTGGTCTGACAATATTCAAACGGCTGTTTTCAAATTTTCTTTTTAATAGTTTTGTTTATTTTTTTCTTGCTGTTTTTATTTATTGTTTATCTTTGCATTGATTGATAAGTTATGAATGCTACCGAGAAAGCAATTTGTTTGACTGAGAATGATTATTCTACTGAGGAAATTGATGAAACGCAATGCAAGAAGCAAGCTTTACTGCAAATGTGGTGTGATTGGCTTAGCACACAAGATGCTGATCTGTCCAACAGCTTTATCACTGATTTAGTCGATATTATTGAAGCAAATCTCTTCAGGCCGTTACCGGCACCACGGGTGTATCAGGAATTTCTCAACATAGGACCCTCGTTTCCAATTCTCAACTCTACCTCAATCTCTGAAATGGCTTGTCTGGTCAAAGTTTATGAGCTACTTGCACGTTTGATTGAAATCTACCAAGATCAAATCGAGTTTCTATCAGTTTTTATAGATACAGTTTTTGTTAAAGAATTGTTGAATTTAATTAAAAGTGAAGATGAAGAGGAGAGAGCGTTGGTGACACAAATTGTGGCTAAAATAGCCACGTGCATCGAGTCACATAGATCAACTATCTACTTTTTCATTATTAATAGTTTATATGAAATTTTAGACAACCAATCCTGTATCCATGTCTTTACAGACAATTTGTTGGTTTTGTTACATGAAATGATTTGCTGGGAACAATTGCCCGAGTGTGCATACGCCAATGGTGGCAAAAGACTACTTGGAATCTTTCTTCGTTTGCAACAACAACCCACCCTGTACTACTACTACACCTCGCTTTTTTCCTGCTCGATTGCGGTACTTGGTCGGCACCAAGATCATCTCGGGTGGTTCATCCAACAAATGCTCACCACTTCACTTGGACAATATTCCCTCTCCAGGCACAACTTTTGCATCACCACAAACCGAATGTTGACTTTGATCGCTCTCTCTCACCATCTACGACTATTGTTCAAGTTGATTGGTGACAACACGCAAAAGAATGAGTTTCAACGTGTGTTCAATAATCTAGTTCCGCTTATCACGAAATTGATCGTGAAAAATTTGCAATCTCACAACGAGATTATTATTGCGCGCTCGATCAAATTGTTGGTTACTCACAAGACATATTTTGAGCCCCACATGGATTATCTGAAATCGGAGCTATTGCCAGTATTAAGTGAAGCCAATTACGATATCACTTGGGATAACTCAACTTATACACAGCAAATTCTTTTTTTACTTGCTTTACAAAAAGCGTAATAGTATATATTTTGTTTATTATTATACCATATATATTGTTTACTTTGATTTCATAAAATAATATTTATAAATATGCATTTTTGAGTTTATTTTTTCATGATTACTAATTCATTCGTTGTACATTTTGGTTGGTGTTTTTTAAGTTCAACTAGCAACGCGCAAAGCATTGCTAATAGAATTTGAAGGAGAGCAGTGGCACACTCAATCCTAGCTAGAAAGTTTCTAGTAGAAACCAATAATTGCGCATTGCATTTCAATCTAGCTTCGTGAGCGTGTTGCGGGAAGGCAACATGTTAATATTTTTATTTTTTATTTATGTCCTTGGTATAACTTAATAATTTTTTGTTGTTTCCAATCGCACAATGTCTAAATGCACAGTGATTTGGCTTAGAAGAGATTGTCCCGCCATTAGCACACAGCCACACAACGCGTGATGTCGCTGACGTGCACCGTTAATCAGATTTTAGCAAGCCTGTAGACCATGGTATAACCGGTGGAACTTGACCAAGTCAGCAGGCTTCATTGGAGACAGATACATATCCCCATATTACAAATCTCTAATTCTACTCCTTTCTGTCTAAACTGTGTCCAGTGCCAGCCGGTGTGATATGTTGTGCCACCAGGGATCCATCAGTGGCATCATGGCTGGTTCAAGCTTACACCAGCACTAAGGTTTCCTTCGCCAGGCGTCCTATGAGAAGAACTGATTATCCATCAAGGTGACGGTCCTTGTTTTGTTGTTACCTAGAATTTGACTTGCAAATCGTTATTCAAACACGTTCGGCGTCCTTCTGAGTCAATCGTTAATTGATGCGTATAATAAAAAAAGTATAAAGAAAAATTATATTTGATTAAGTTTTATTTTTGTTGGAATGCATTCACTTTTTGCAAAAATCAATGTATGAGAGAAAGAGACTGGTAGTGGCAGGAGGATGGTGATTGCCCAATGACGCCGATGGCACCGACGTCGACCGGGCACCTTTCGCATCAGGTTGCTTTGCGTGCTGCCACGCTTCTCGCCGCGCCACACATTATTTCTTTTTCTTGTTTAACCCATTCATACAGAGTGAATGAGAACTAATTGTTGTTGCTAAGATAAACTTGGGAAATCAGTCTGCGGCGACAACGACACGTAGTTTTTGATTTATGATATGCTGTAGCTTGAACGCATTTGGCTTTGGCATCTTGACGAACCTGAAATTTGACTCGACGCATCAAGTATTGCTACAATACTCGACACGTCTGATCCAGTGTATTTCTGGTCTGGCTGATGTTCATGCCATTGGCCATTTTTAATCTGAAACCCTGTAGTCCAAACTCGGATTAAATTCGGTTTAGGGTTACCAAATAAAACTGTTGACAACCCTGAAAGTTTTTCGAACTTATAATTTGCGTTTTAGGTATGGGTAATAGTTAATAAAAAATAAAATCAATTTGTATCATACTGCGTAAAGCTGTCTGTACCAATCATTATCAAATCAATTGATCTTTTCGTAGCAATACTCGGTTATAATAAGTGTTGGAAAAATTTGTAAAAATATTTACTTCTTCAAATAGAACTAGTCAAAGTGTTGTTAGCCAAAAATAGTAGAGCTAAATGTAGAGCACCAGTTAAATAGGCTACTAGTAGCGTGGCAAGCTCCACTCGAGCCCCCGTGTGCGTTGCATTCAATCTTCAATCAGGCAAGCATTTTCTGGCTTTGGAAAGAAATTCTTCATGCAACTATCAAGAAGTGCAGACTTGCTGACGTGCAGTCAGTCAAGTGCGGCGAGCTTCAACATCCGCAATGGGGGAGGGCGCAGTGGACTCATTCGCACCATTCAACCAGACCATCCACTTGGCTCCTCTTTCACCTACTCATTCGGTCTTGGTACTCGGTGTCTTTTCTCGATTGGTCTTGTAGTTCCGGTAGGCAAGCACACCTTCCTTGCATTACTCATCGTTTAATATCTAACTATCTTATTGTTATTGTATGAGTCCGAACGTAGTAACGAAAAGATTCTTTCATTCAAAGTGTCACCAGTTATCACTATTCTAAGATGTTAGTTATTCTAAAAGTTATTTCAAATAATTTTCACGTAAAAGATTTTAGTGGACACCACTTGTTGCGAGAATTCTTATTGAATACAAAATAATAGTATAAATAGTAATTCATCCTGATGCAAAATATTTGTTGGAGCAGTGTAGTTTAAAAGAGAAAAGATGAGCTGACTTGCTTAGATTGCTATTAGACATGCTTTGCAGAATTGCCATGTTTTGACATTTTCTCAGCACCGAATAATTTGTCTGGAGAATTTCCAGAGAGATGTATCGGTGACAGTGATGCACTGGAAACAGTACCGACATAACAAGGACGCGGCCGGGCTAGAGTGGAATGAGAGAATTCACAAATCGACTTGGACAGAGAGTGGAATGCCTTCTACCTACTTGTTATTGAAAGACTAGACTAGCACTGCACCGAGAATTCACCCCAATTCAATCGGATCAGTGAGACAGCTAGTCAGACAGCTAATGTGTCAATGGCTTTGCTTGAGTGGACCCGAGTTGCGATCGGGCTGGTCTGGTACTACTCGGCAAGCTCCAAAATCTTTGTTGCTTAATCGGATCTGGCGAGTTTTCATCGATCGGTTTGGATTCCAAAGAAAAGAAGTGCAGTAGAGTGTTGCTGGTGATAGAGAGTGTCATTGCGCACATATGTAGAGGTAACTGTCTGGTTCGAGAGTCTGTCTGCTAGCAATCGCACCCAGACAGCCTAAGTCTGGCCTTCAGACACAATCGATCGAGTAATATTAACGTGGCGAGCGTGACGGTGTAGTCTGGCGCGTACTGCAAAATCATTCACTGGTTTATGGGCACAGAATATAGACGACATGGACTCGACCCTTGAACAGTCGATTGCCCGGTGGGGCCACTCATGCGCCCCTAGTTTACTACGCCAACCAGACAACCAAACTACCAAGGGCGTGCTTTTTCTTTTTTATTCTTTCTTTCCAACCAGAATCGCGTCAATATGTCGCTTAATTGAGTCATGCTGGCAACTTTTCGTCTCTGGTGTGTCTAGCGCTCTGTGGCACTGAACCTTACAGAACCTATTTGTTTGTCTCGAAAAATAATACCAATACCAGAATACAACTTAATAATTTACAGAAATCTTGGTTGTCAATCAAAACTGTGCATTCAAACATGGCCGAGAATTTGGTCTTGAATTTTGTTATAACTTAAAATTCCAATAGATTAAACAGGAAAACTTAAATACTGTTGTCCGTCAACTCAAATTATAGTGACATATATTGATGACTGTCACCCACGGCAACGGCATTTTGAGTTTTTCTTGTATTTTTTTAAATTTTTTTAATTAATAAAAAAATTAAAAAAATAATTGGTCTAGCGTCATTTTAGTATCTACATTTATTACTGTCAAAACGTAGGTTGAGAAATTTGACAAAAAAAACAATATATGTCTAAGGTTAAGATGTTTCTCGATTTTAAAAAACCAAAAATCAACTTTACTTTAAGTCATAAAATAGTTTGATGTAAGTGTGCTGTTTTGTACTACCATACTAAAACGGTTGAATGTTATTCGAAACATTAGTGTCGATATATCGATAACGTTTATATTACAATCGAATTACAGTATGCCCTCAAACTTACGCGTTGTTGAAAAAGCAAATGGAATTCGATTAATGTCTTTTACTTTGCTTTTACAACACGCAAATGAGGATTAACTGTATTTCTTAGCATATGAAAAGTGTATAAAAAATTATAAGTCGTGGCTGTTGATTCACAACCGTAGAATACAAAAGTAACTTGGTTATGAGAATCGCAATAATATCTAGATTTAAAAGTTACAATTTCTTGAAATTCTGAGCTAAAATCAGATAATAATTATTCCTTGACCCATTTGACTGTGTTAACTTGATTTATACATCTTATGTATGACAGAAAAAACTTAGTGGTTGTTGGACTTACACACGAAACGAGTATTAAAAATTTGCAAAGCGGTTTAACGGTATGTTTCGTGGGTAGAAGTTTTTCGACAAGAACTGTTTGCCAAAAGAAGTAGACACCAGAAAAGTTAGATCAAAAAGCAGTTGTTTACTTACAGACACATCTCCGACTCATCTTCTAGAAATAAAAAAGTTGTTTTCTGCATAGATGCACTACGTTTCTTTATATTAACAGCATGAATTAGTTTGAATTACAAATCAACAAATGACAGAATTAGAATTTAAAATAAAAAACTGCAAGCTAGCCCAACTAGTAAATTTTCTAAACTAAATAAGAATAGAAAGTCTACAAAGTCAGAAAGTGACAGATTGTCTGTCACGTTAAGCTCATCACACTTGACTTTGTGTGCACAAAGTAGCATCATTCGTGATGCGTTGTGTGTGATATAAATAAAGAAAGTTTGATTGAGTGGGCAAACACACCTTCAGTGACACTGAGATGTCGGAATGAATGTGGCGAGTGGTGGTGGCAGAAGAATACATTTGTATCCATCTTGTGCCCCATACTGAGCCATCGAGCAGTACCAAGGCAGGTAAAGCTATTCTCTTCTGCTGACTAGAGGCATCAACCACCGATGTCGATTCACTCTCTCTCTCTCTCTCTCTCTCTCTCTCTCTCTCTCTTTCTCTGCCAGCTTTACCATTTGTAAGAAAAGGTGCATGTGTGCCGGTATCGAACTTCACATTGGTTAAAATCCGTGTGTCAAGTATTTTTCATTGATTTGCACATGTATTGATGCTACAGTTGTCAATCGATCGACTCGCTTGATTGAAACTAACTTGTCTGGTTAGTCTTAGGTGTTACCAGTAAGAACTGGTGAGGTAGAAGCTTCAGTGGTCTCTAGCAGTCCACTACAGTGAAAGGGGGTCGCCAGAGCAATGCGGCACTGAAAATGCTTGTCAAATTGTCTCCATGAGTAATAGAGGCACGTTTGAGGCACTGTCCCTCAGCATTGATTGATGCCACAATGGTCATCTCAAGTTCGCGCCCGACTCGTGGCCAAATTCGACCCCTTGTCCTGCCATCAATCACTGAGTTTGCTGTCATCAGCGAAATAGTGGTTCTAATCACCCTAGCCTAACAAATTTAGCAAGTCTTACACAACTTATACTCTTGATTACATCATTTTATATATTATTATATATTATATATATAAATTTTATTCTTACAAGAATAGCAATAATCGCATAATCAAAATAATAATAATCAAAACAATAATAATAAATTACAGATTCAAAACGTCAATGGCATTTGTAAGTGAAAAATAAGAAAAGTAGATGGGGTATGTAAAAAAACCTGTCCACGGTGGTCAGAGACTAATGCCGATGGTGGAGTGTGACACACAGAGGATACCACAGTCCAGCCACCTTGACCTAGACCTGGAGAGTGTGTGCTGCCAACTGTGCGATGGTGAGGCATTGTGACAAAGTGGCGGCTTGGTGAGGATGGTGGCTGACGCCGAAGCTTTCCTGTCATCTCTTGCCAATTGATGCGAATGGAGACCACTTGCGCGAGGAGGAAGAGGAAGAGGCTGACGAAGAGCCAAGAGAGGAAGAGGAAGAGAGGGAAGGCGAAGAGCCCGAGAAGGGCGAGTTGCCAAAGGGAGAGGAGGCAACCGAGGTTGGCGAGGAAGTGGAGGATGAGAGGGAACAGACTGAAGATGAGGCAGAGAGAAATGAGTTGGAGGTGGAGGACTTGTGGCCAGGGTGGGATTTGCGGTCCGCCAACATGGCTTCGCAAGCATGTCGGTTGGGAGGGGGGCGTATGTACACGCGACGAATTTCGTCGTCGTAGTAACGATTTTGGTTATAGTAATCATAGTCCCTTCGATTAGGAACGTTACTAGAATCGCGAGCAAAACAGTTATAGTAGTGTTGCTGGTGATGCTGCTGCTGGTGATGCTGACGTAGGTGATGAGAAGTCGAACCTGTGGTCGATTCATTGCCACTGCTGCTGCTACTAAAGTTGCTACTGCAATTGCTGCTGCCATTCTTCTTGTACAGTGAGTTGTTACAGGACATCGCCGTCGAGGCCTTCAAGAACCTCGCCACACTTCGGGAGGTTCCAGGCCACACTTCGGAAAGTCTCGAGGTGTGGCGGTGACGGCGACAAGGCCAGTCGTTCAGAATCGACTACTGTGTATGAGAAAAGGACAGAGCGAAGAGAGCTTGGCTTGGCCTTGACTTAGTGGGACGACCAAAGAAGGGCAGTCGGACAGATGTCCAATGATCAACACTGATGGCTCACTTGGCCGCTGGCATAAGTGGCCAACACATTGATAGTGGGTTTGCAACACGGAATTGATCACAGACGATTGCATGCAGAGTTGAGTAGCAAACGAGTAGTGGAGTTGTCAAGAACAAGACTGGTTGCCGACTGGACATACCGAGTCAACCACACTGACCAACCATTTAAATGGCTTTTAACTGGGCAGCTCAACAATTCTGGCAGGGATCGACAAAATAGTTGCTGCTCTTCTGTGCCGGGGGTCATTCAAGGTAGCATTTGCTGCGGGTGCGGAGATTGAAAAGACCAACACGCTCGCTGACCGAAGGTGATAGAAGCGAACGGTGAGAAAACTCCACCGGCATCATCTGGTACTGCTCGGATTGGGCCTGTGCGGACGAGATCAAAATTTTGTGAGAGGGAAAGTTTCGGTTAGCTGGTGAACGAGCGAGCAGCGTGACTAGTCGCCGAGGCCAATATCGATCGTTGGCCGAGCATGCCAGCGGGACTAACGGGTAGTGGCGGCACGCGCAATCCGTCCACACTTGCTCACAAATCAATACAAATAGCCCAAAATTGATCAGTTCACACCTCGCTTGCAGGTCAACACTGTTGCGCGCGTGTAGCAAACGGCGTCGATGACACACACTACCTCCTCTTACCTGGTCTGCCCTAAGAGTGAAGCAGAGAACAATTTCGTAATGGTGATTAGCTTTCGAAGAGATTGGTGCTTGAAGATCAAGTTGAGCAGCGTGCTCACTGACACTCGATGCCTGCCTCCTCACTAACAAGGCTCGCCATCTCGCTCTCCCTCTCGCCACTGACAGCGCGGTTCACGCGCGCGTCCCAAACTTGCCACCAAGCCCTCGCCGCCAAGTTCGCTTCCACCAAGATACGACAAGAGGAGAATTTGGGCGGAGCAAACTAATTCAAACAAAAAACTTCCCATTGATTTTTTAGGTTCTGGATAAACCAGAGTTAAAGTTCATTTGACTAAATAATAATTCTCTGACGTATTATTTCCACAAACTGTGTGGCTTAGAATTTAAACTAAACTGACCCTATCTTTACCTTAACAAAGTGCAACGTAAACAATGGCCATTGGAAAATTAGTAAATAAACATAGCCATAATCTATATATTAACTAAAATCTTATAAACAAAATCACACTTTGGAGTTGATTTTGAATTTTGTCTATGTTTTATCAAAGGCCATGTTTACGCAGTACCCGATTATAGTAAATTAATAAGCAAAAGCTGGTTTGGTTTAAATTCAACCTCAAGCAACTAAAAAATACCAGTGATTAAGTTAAATTCAAAAAGATTTTGTAGTAGGAAAGAATTTCATTACAAGCTTATTGGGAACTAAAAATCGATTATCTTTACTTACTCGGCCCTGAATATTTCAAGATATTTTCTCTAGTGACAACGAACTTGGCGGTGGTAAGGACATGGCGGCAAGTGTGGGACGGGCAGCTCGCGCGGCCAAGTGCTGTCCCACTGCATGGCGCGCGCTCGCCCTCTGCCCGCGTTGGCCACCTCTCGGCACTCGTGCGGCTCCACTGCCCGCCGGTGTCAATTAATCGCCCCCGATTATGTCGTGTGCCAGTGGCCGTGCAAATGTTACTAACTACGATATCACATCTTAGTTTGTAACATGCAGCTTGCATGTGAGAGATATGTGATCTTGTCTCTGGACAAGAAAATTGAGTGTAAGTTAGGTTGGTTTACGCTTGCGTTGTGTGTTGTGCATTGACAGAGCATTGCCCAGTACAGGTGTTGGGCGTAATTAATCGCCACCGATTATGCCGTAAGTCGGTAGGACGTGCTACCGCTGCTTAGCCACCGGTGCCGTTACTCGCTGCGTTTTCCCTCTAGTTTGCTTGCTTCGAGAATCGCAGTAGTATCCGAGGCTAAAATCCGCAATAATACAAATTAAAAGGAGGAGTTTTGCAAAATTTGTGGTAATAATTTTTCCAAACCCAACACTTGTGCATCAGTGCCATGCTTTGATAACCACCGCAAATCCCACAACAATGTGCCACATATTACAGTCAGAATTCTGAGCCTTATCGTTTTTGGTTTTGTTACGAACCCTTTCTAGAAATGCTAAGAATAAGAAAGAGTTCATATATGCTTCAATATTTGTATCGGAAACATCGGACAATTGTATAATAACAACAATACTTTAGTAGACCTATTGGTGCATTGAGATAGAGATCTCAGCTTAATCCAATCGAAAATCGAATTGGAAGAAAAACTACATTTTAGGACCAATTATGAAGTTACTTTTGTAGATAAGTGCAGTTTTTTTCGGGTTGGATTAAGCTAAGAGCCCTAATTGAGACAAGTGTTGGGCTACTAGTTGCCAAGTCATACCAACCTCTGACAAGTCCAGAAACTGAACGGAGTGTGCGCAGATTCCAAGTAACGCACTTTGAGAGGTGCAGTTACTTGAGTTTAGAAGTTGATCTGGGTGGTCGGCAATTAGGTGAGAGGTGCTTGCTTGTGCTTGCTGCCACCAAGAGCCAACGAGGGCTGTGGTTGTGCGAAGGTTGTGCCGCTGAACCGAATGGTTAAGCCATGTGGGTGCCCAGCATCGTACTGTTGATGTCAAACAGAGTATAACCGAGCTGAGAAACTGATCAAAGAAACTGACCAACATAGCCCATTTTAGAAGCGTAAGTAGATGTAAAAAAAAGAAGATATTAAATGTGGGATGAGGTGAGGTGAATCGGTTGGATCAAGCTGAGAAGACACATGGCACTGTTCACGTTGCGCGGTGTGCTTTGACAGCCGATCCGCATGCATCAAGACTTGTATCGACTAGTTGGTGCAAAAGAGAAAGAAAGAGAGAGAGTTATCATCTCTTTTTAGTTCCTCGAGACATCATAGTTGGTTGGTGGTTGACAACAAGGTGAGAGATCACTGAGAGAAGTTGGCCAGAGAGTGCGCCTAGAAGGCGGCTCGGCTGACGTGCGCAAGTTCGATGCGAGGCCGTGACGGTCGATAGATGCGAGCAACCTTTCAAGCTAATGTGGCAACATGTCACTGTCCTCATAGGGAACATCTTCGCCGTTCGGGACAGGAGCAGCCAGCAGAGACAGGTGTTGTGCCGCCGGTTGACGCCGCTCGTTCACTACTGGTAGAAGACAACAAGCCTCGCACTCACTACTGATAATGCTAAAGATGCGGCGATCGACCGCGATGACCGCTTGCCTTGTCATCGAGTGATTCAGACAGCAAGGTCTAAGAGGGGGTATCAAAGAGCACCCACTGCTCACCGGTAAAGATCATCGATGAGTAATGGCTTTGCAACACTGTCGCCCTCGACCTCTATGTAGCGAGTTTGGAGGTCTGATGACGTGGTGTATCGGTTTAATTGGTTCTAATCGGTATGATTATGCATGGACTAGTAACACGGTAATGTAGGCCTCGAGGATGGTTAGACACTGCACTTCCTGATGAACTTGGTAGTAGTAATGCTGCGAACCAAATTGGTAGGCACTGATCTCTGTTGCCGGCACTTGGTGACAAACTAGTCAGCCGGAGTAAAGGGGTAGTAGGTGGATGGTAGACCTCTATTACCACCTATTGCGACAACTGGGATGCGTTCCACTCCACGATGTGTTCCAAAAGAATCCCATCTATTGAAGCTTGCATTTCAAAAGTGGCAACTGGAAGTAGTTTTAGAATGCAGATGTGCCTTGCTTTTGCTTTTCAGTTGAGTTAAATTCGTGCCTTGTGTTCCGAAACCACAGTATTCCAAAAGCTCTAAGTTGAGTTAAAAACAAGCCAAGTATCTTTAATCTAGAGTTTGATTAATTGATTTAATTTCGACCTACCTTTGCCTTGTTTTTGACTCTTCAAAGTTCTCCTCAGTGACCTGAAAGTGATAGCAATACAAGGCACATTGGGCTACTTCTGGTGGCTACCAAAGTATTGATGTACGGCACTGCAGCACAAGTGTTGGGTTGCCCATTGTTGTTGTGTCTGGTCTGGTCTGGCGAAGTGTGGCACCGACCGACTGGTGCAGCACATGCACAGATAGGACAGCCAACGGCGTCGGTAGTGGTGGTAGTCACCAACTACCAAGTACCCAGTACACCTCGACGCCCGCTCCAAAGAGGTGGTGCCCAAAACAACCGCACAACAATGTGCGATAAACAGAATCTGTTCCTCGTACATTGTTGACACAGTTTGGTAGCCAGTGTTGTAATTAGCGAGGTAATTGAATTGATTCAGTCGAAAGTATATAAAGTTAATTTTAATTACAACACTGGGTTACACAGGATCTGTTCATCGTACATTGTTGTGTGCTTGTTTAAACACCTCCTCTTTCAAACGCGCATCGAAGTGTAGGCCAAGCGCAGACACTGGTGCACTCTTAACCTCGATAGATGATGCAAAGAGGAGATTCTCCTACCACAAACCGATTTT
The DNA here is from genome assembly GCA_018231625.1 of Papilio phestus. NCBI lineage: Eukaryota > Metazoa > Arthropoda > Insecta > Lepidoptera > Papilionidae > Papilio > Papilio phestus. The sequence continues at coordinate 4,496 of DVQH01000903.1, read as the reverse complement.
TTATTATCCTCCATTTTCTATCAATAAAGTTTATCTAGCAATTCTGTTAATTAACACCTAGAAACTAGCTTTCCTGTAATTTTTTCCAAAATAAAATTAACCTGAATTGATGCAAAAAAGAATGATCAAAAAAGTGGATCGTGTTAAGAGCACTTCCCCTTTGCACCGCCAGTCGAGGTATAGCACTCGCACAGTTCGCGTTCTATCTGTCGAAACATCTCATCTTACCAGACAGAGGGACAGAACGACAGACGTGGTAGTGAGCCTGCAGACACATTCCTTATATTTTTACACCCTTTGCGGGAGCAGACAGGGAGCGAGCACCACAGACGAGACACCAAATACACACACACTAGAATTCACTGCCGACTGGGCGAGAGGGCAGACGAGTGCGATTGTTTACACCTCGACGCACTCTCAAAAGAGGCGTATCCACCTCTAGTATGTGAACAAACAATATCCCATTGGAATCAATGACAAATGGTAGTCCTCCCCTTTGCACCACCCTTCGAGGTCTAGCAAGGGTGAGCCCACTGTGCACTGGATGGAGAGGTCGTGCGCGAGTCACTCTACTGCCACTCTGTCTGGCAGACGCCGTGCCACCGGCTCCTTCTTCACCAATCAGTCTCTCCTGGTTCACTTTTTGGTTTTCAACTTTTAATCATTTCGTTCTTAGCTTTAAAATTCGATTAGTTTATTTAGCAGTAAATAGCTCAGAGCAGTACTATCTATATTTGATTTTAAGCAAATCCAGGCTGAAAACCAACCAAGTAGAGGGTGGACTTCAACAATAGCACTTCAAAAATGGTAACAATCAAAAAACCGCGAGGCTCAGAGACAACTACCATCACCAGCCGTCGCCAGGTAGTGAGCGAGCTCGCTTCAGGTAACTAAAGCTTCACCAGCAATGATCCCGTTTAGCCAATCAAGGGCTATTCTTTAATTAGAGATCGCAGGAAAAGCCGACCCTGTGCATTTGCATAGGAGAGTTCCGGGAAGTTTCTTTGCTAAAAAGCACTATTAAAGTAACGTTTGACTAAAAACTTTCTTTTTGGGTTGGCTTTTTTCTGCGATCCCTACATTAATGCATCACCTCAATAGCCAACATAAGAGTTTAACCTTCCTAACCGATACTGCTTGATATGTAATTTTATATTCGCTAATTTTTTAATAATAAAATAATATCCAGTGACCAAAGCTGGATCTCCGATCTCGTATCAAAAGCGTTCGTATAAGATTATCAAATTGGCTTGTCTTCGCAAATTCAATTGCTTACCTCAACATCACAATCCAGTTTGAGAAGAAGGGCACATTGACAGGTCACTTCAGTGAGAATTTCATTTAACTTGTAAAGAGTCAACCTGAACACCAACATGTGGTATTGCTCAATTTGTTGTCGTGCAGTATCATATTCTAGTCGGTTTTAACATAGTGCTTTCATGTTTTAAGAACAGGTTAATTTACTTTAGACTAGGTTCAAAATGATTTGATAACTGTCATATGAAACATAGGAATTTAAATTTTTCGTATAAACTAATCCATAGGTGGGTAAATGATGATAAAGTTAGGAACAAAACGGCACTGGTTCACAAGTGAAATAAATAATAATGACTGGCTGGCAATCGGTGATGCAGTGTCGCTCGGCACCAATGAGCCAGACGGCGAACGCGCCCAGGCGACAGCTGCCTGCCTCCAGTCAACTCGCTAGTAGTGATCTCTTCATTGTGCTTCTCTTGGTGCACCGATTCTGCTTCAACTGGATATCATCAGTTATGTAGTGAGATGTTTGGTGGAAAACAAGACAGTGGTGCACTACAAACTATTCGCTTTCCACTCACTGTCCAGTGTTGGTTCACCTGATCACTACTTACGAGCGGATGCTTTCTTGCATCACGCTCAACCTCTTACAAGAGTCTAATTAGACTTTATACCTAACTGCATTTGTTTGTTGTTTCTATTTTATTTTATTTTATTATTAAATACATTAAGTTAATGATAAGCTAACAAAGCACGGAGAATTCTGTGAAGTGTAGCAAACAATTTTCAAAACCTAGGAACCAAAATATTTGATCGATTATGTGTCTAATTAAGAGTTTAAGAATGGTTTTATTTATTATTTAAAAATGTATGCTAATTGGTTGAGCCGTTTTATTGTAATAAACAGCCAAAGTGCGGTCTTTTCCCCGGCATACGTGCCTTCGACTAAGTAAATCTATGCGTGCCTCGAACTGTTAAGTACTCTTGTAAAACTAAACGAAAATTGACATTGACATTTATTTTTCAATGCTACGAAATAGCCACAAAAAGTCTACTAGTAAAGCTATTCAAAGATTTTTGGTTTCCAAAATTGGTCACACCTTTCACGAAAAACGTTTGAAGCCATTCGAAAGTGTCCAGCTTCCAGTAGCATCACCTGTGGACTTGAGTGATCACGTGAATCGGTAGCTTTATCCCACTGGACTCCGCCCACTTTTCCCGGGTTTCCACTTCGGGCAAAATTAGCCCAAGCCGAGATCATTTCACGGCTTAATTTTAGATTGGTTTCGGTAGAATTTTGCTCCGAAAGTGGATGACCAAACAAGAAGTATAAATCTGTTCCATGTGGCACACCAAGCCACTTGAATTTGTCATCAATTGCTTGTGGCTGCATCAATCGGTAGGCGTAGGATTGTTGGGAGAAGTTCATTACACGGACCGCTTCTTCGCCAAACAACATTGTGGGGCAAATTAGTATAAACTCACCGTACGCGTCAGACATAGCGTCTCTGTTTTGAATAAAAATTACAAAATTTTCATATTTTAGATTGATAATCATAGCACATAATCATTCTTTTTTGGTGTGAGTAGCAAAGTTCACAGAGGGACAAGTAGGGACCCGTACACAGAGAACGTACAATCACTCTCTTTCACTCTGCTATTGCCACTCCCACCAAAAAGGAATGAGTGTGTGCTATGTTTATAATACAAAAATATTAGTCATTCAGATTAATTCGTGTTTTTCTAAAATGTTTTGTGGAGTATGAGATGGCACCACTCTTACTCAGACTTTCCAGCACATAGAACGCGAGCTTGCGTTCCTCTGCTGTTATGTGTCAAGTTAATGTGGCGCCATCTGATGAATATATATTCACAAAACAGAAGAACACAGATTAATCTGAATGACTAATAAAATGTTTTGAAAAGTATCCATCAAATAGCGTCACACTCACTTGCATATAATGCAGTAGAACACAAACTTGCGTGATATGTGCTAGCAAGCTTGAGTGAGTGTGATGCCATCTGTTAGATATTTTCCAAAACATTTCAAAAGAACAGGAATTAATCTGAATGATTAATACAAAAATATAACCTAAAACGTGTATACTTACATCATTTCTTGTTGCGTCGAATGATCGGTTAAATTTCTAGTGTAATACTCGACAACCTGTTCGGTGAAAGACAAGCCAAACAGGTGTTGGCGAATATAATCCTTGGTTTGATTCAGTGTCAAATTTCTAGGTTTGTCATTGAACTCCATCAATAGAAACTCGGTGTCTTCGTTTCGAGTTACGCCATACATCAAATCAACATGGTTAAAAAGTCCTTTCTTCAGTGCTTTTACCGGTGTAGTTGGCATCACCCGATCACCCTCAATTGGAAATATGGTCAACGTGGCGGAAGCGTTCACCAGTGTTTGCATTGGTTTGGTGCGAAGACAAGCAACAATCTGAGTTAAGTTGCTTTGGGTGCAGTTAACCCCCCGAGCCAAGGTGTGCGTTCGTTCGATCGCCACTTCGGTTGGAAGTGTGACAACCGAATTGGGCGAACCCGATTGCAGAATTGCTCGGTGGAATAATCCGTTGGCCAGTGGGGATAGCACCAAAGCACCCACCGACATTCCGCCTGCCGACTCACCAAAGATGGTCACCTGATTTGGGTCACCGCCAAAATGTGCAATATTGCCTTGAATCCACTTGAGACCTAAAATTTGATCCTGTAGACCTTGATTTCCCGGGGCATCTGAAGTTCCATCGTAGAGAAAGCCAAATGCATTGACTCGATAGTTGATCTCGACAATCATTACATCTCCTAATGCCGCTAGGTGTTGAGCATCGTACATCGAACTAAAGATAGTTCCAATGACAAAGCCACCACCGTAGATCCAGGCCATCACTGGTTTTTTATTGCTGGTGCTGTTGCTGAAAACATGAAAAAAATTTTTATAAAAATTTTCTTAAGCTGTTTTAAACTTAGCCAACAGATGGCAAAAATATATTACGCTACACTGTTTAAAAAATACTGTCTGGTTATAAGCCAACATTAAACACGTTTCTGATCATAACTCGGCAAATCTTTGTAATAGACTTTCAATTTTAAAATGTTAGTTTATAAGCAGATATTTCGAAAAATAAATGCTTATAAATTAAATTTTTAAATATAAATTGTTGGGTTATAACTTATAAGCATAGCACACACTCATTCCGATTTGGTGGGAGTAGCAAAGCACAGTGTAGAGT
>DVQH01000902.1:0-16725 GCA_018231625.1 Papilio phestus | reverse complement strand
TTTGCATTACCAAAGTGGTGGCTATTTCGATCAATCCGCTGTTAACTCATGACTGTGTATACTCTTACTAAAAAATAAACTTTACAGAAATTACTGCCATCTATCGGCGAAAGTTAATTCTAAGAAAATTTTAAACTTAGAATAAACGTGAGTTGTTCTGCACACAACGAACGATTAGCTAGTAATTTTTAAAGAGAAATAAATTTTAACCAAATATAGACTATAATATATATTTTAGCAAGAATCTAAAATCAACCAAGTTTGAGCGAATATTTAAGCCAGTTTTGGTTAGCTGTGTACAGTAGTTTTTAGTTTTAATTTGTTGGACTAGTCAGCATCATAACTTGTCTATGAGTACAAGCAAAAAAATATTTGCGCATAACACACAAGACGCAGTTTGAGTATTGCTGCAGTGCAAAGTTACATGCAAGGTGGAATTGAGTTGAGTACGACTATATACGAAAATACGAATATATAAACAATATATCAACTGTAATAAATAAAGCTTTGTTCCATTGGGAAAGTTTAAGGTCAAATTCATTTCTTAAGAGTACCCGTCGACATCAAATTACAATCCGTTGATTCAGTTCAGATGACATTTGTATATTTGTATAGTTAACAAATTGAACAAATATATTTACTATAGTAGTTTATGCTTAATTATCAACCAAACTAAAATATAAAAACCCTTTGCATTTAACTAATGAATTTTCACAAGTTCTAAATTTAGTGTTGTAAACACTCGAGAATTAAATTAAGCTCACACTTTTTAGAAAATAAATTCTTGAATAAGTATTTTTCTATACCAAAACCTAGCACACTCAAATTAATTTATGCAACAAAATAAATTAGACTTGGAAACTAAGCAAACTGATCACTCAAATGTAGGTCTCGGTTTGACAAGACTTTTAAGATCATAAAATAGAGGTTGAGTTTGAGGAGCACTGCATAATACGTGTGTGTGTAAAAGAGTCGTCGAGTGACCAGGAGAGATCTCTCGAGTGCAAATGATCGAGTTGAGTGCGTTGAAATGAGTGGCGCTAGCCACGCGCAACAAGTCCGAATAAGGACGGAACGGGCTAAACGGAACAGCGGCACGTTCTGGGCCCAATCCCACTGCCACTGTCGAAGCCATGCACTTGCAATACAGCAAATAGAGACACCAGCAAATCGAGAAAGAGAGAGAGCTGGCAAACAAACTGCCCTACCAGCGAGTGGCAGTGAGAGTGAGGAAATAGACCTCGAAAGACGTCTGAAAGAGGCGGTGTCTACAAGCTGGCCATAAGTGGATGTTTTATAAAAAAATCATAATAAGCCCTAGGATAAAATCAAATCAAATTCATATACATTTTTCGATTGGTTTGTTTTCAAGTTAAACAAAGAGATTAGACTAGTTTGGACTCAACTTAGATCCACTGGAACTTTCTTCGGAATACATATGGAATACATTTAGTAACTTGATCCTAAGGATTACCCACGAATCATGTGACTCAAAAGTCCATGACTCCTCTTCTCTCTATGTGATGATTTTTAGTCGCCACAAAGTACTCGTTCAACGAAGGAGTACCAGAAATTTTTTAACCTCCCTCAGCGAGTCACATGATTCTTGGATTATCCCCTAAATGTAAAAAACCTGGCCTGATGTTCTTAGAAAAAAATAAAGCAGCAATGATAAAACACACCTGAAATTTAGAAAAAAATGATGCGATTCCCATTTGGCTAGACGAAGCTCTAGAGTTGTAGTGAATGAAATCCCTTGGGAACACATTGTAGTCTGTGAACCCCGCCTCTTTGGAAAGGCCGTCAAGGTTTAGGTGGCAAGTCGACAGCAGCTGTGACCAAAACAACAACGCAGTGTGTCGAGTGCCGTGTTTCTCAGCTTGCACAGGCCTTCCTCCAGCTGCCTTGCTCGTCCGTCTGTGCTAGCGTGCCGTTTTGCGTGTGCGCACAGGTCAACTTTCTCTGCTTGCCTCCAACCAAGAGTGAGAGTATCACCCACCAACATCTCGCAAAGCGAAGAATCACTTTGCAAACTACTGGGATGCTTCTCCCTCTTCCTTCTTCAATGCTGATCGATACTTGCCGATTATTAGACTGCTTTACTTCTTTCTAGATAAGTGCGTTGGGCCTCTTGTGATATTCTTATATATATAGATATATTTTGGTTGTTTATATTTCTCACAAACCATGTGTACATATTCATTCATTAAGGACAATACCTCGCTTCGTTTCTACCTCGATTGACTGGAAAAGCATTCGAAACTTTCAAGAATAATGATACGATTTATATGATACACATTCGAATTTGTATACGTAAAAATTGTAAATAATTTTGTTGTTGTTACTGTGAAGAATCAAGATGTCTAATAAGAAAGACATAGAATCATTGTTGAACAAGGGCAAACACTACGTGTGCCAGTATATCACCACGGGTTGCTATGAACCTGCCCCACCTGACAAGCCTTGGAAGGAGGTGAACCTTGGAGAAAAAGTTCTTTCGCAACATGACCACCGTCGTGTTCACTATGTCATCGATCATCTGTTTGATTTACGCCAGATTTATGATCCGAGAAACAATGATGAGCTCGTTGAATGGATCAAGTATCTCATTTGTGGTCGCCGACTACCAAATACTTTTGCAAAAGAAGGTAACTCTTTGTTGAATGGCTTATTTGGAGCTTAAGTATCACACACATTTTACTTTGCAGTGAAGCAATATGACGTGACTTCCAAGTGTTGCCAGGTGTGGACTACTAACTTTGTAGCTTACCGGTGTCGCACTTGTGCTCTTAGTTTATGTATGAGCCTATGTTTGCAATGTTTTCGCAACGGAAACCACGAGAATCATGATTTTAACATGTTTCGCTCACAAGCCGGCGGGGCGTGTGATTGTGGGGATGCTTTTGTAATGAAACCCGAAGGGTTTTGTCGAGACCATCAGCCTCGCACCGAACCCTTTGCCCAGCCACCACCAAATAGTCTTCTTTGCATTTCTCGAGAAGTTGTCCCTCGTCTTCTCTTTTATCTTGTTCTGTATCTACGTGAAAACAATCTGCCTTGTAAGCGTTTTAAAGAATTTATAGTTCAAGTTTATTAATGGTGATTGTGTTGTGTTGACAGATAATCGCAGAGCAAATGCTTTGATCAACGACGTACTGATTTACTTAAACGACTTAGGCACCCTGATGCAATCCATCATCTGCAAGGCCTTGATCGATTCCGACTACTACAAGTCTAGTCTCATAGGTGAGATTCATTCTCATTGGACTATCAATTTTACATTGTTTTCCTCTTTGTGTTAGCTACTAAAGAGACTGACCTTGTATATCAACATCGGTTGCAGTCATTAGCTGACAACTACCGCAAAGCAGTTCAAGAGATTGAACTTGCTACTATATTTCCTAAGTTGAAAAATATTGTTATTTCTGAGCTTGATAATGTAAAAGGTTTGTTTTTAAAGGTTTAAATTTGATTAAAATTTTTGATCAAATTTTTGTTTTTAAGGAATTGATTCATTTGCACTCAACTTGAAACATGAAAGTTTTTTGGATGAAATCATTTTTTGGACAATCATTAACGAGTTTCCATCTAATCTGATAATCTTTCTTCTCAAAATGTTACCCAACGAAGAATATAAAGTACACTTTGCAAACTGTTTTGTGAAACACTATTTTCGTATATCGATGCTCATCTTACACCCAAACGATCGTTTTTTCAAAGTGAATGACAACAATATTTATCAGAATAAACTGGCCAACGCAGTGGTGCACATCAGTGTGCAGCTTTTCAGCAATGAAAATTTAGCCTTGTTACTGTGTGAAAAGTCCAAATTGCTTTACATCATCATTCTGACCTTAAAGTTTGGCATCTGTGGTAATCAGAAGGACTACTGGGGCATCCTCACCGCTAACACCGATCTAGGGTTTAGCCTGCGTGCGAAGCGAAGTGCCAACCACTATGTGGTCCAGTGCGACCACCCAATTCTGCGCCAACATCGCTTTTGGCCCATGATCAGCGACCTCAACAATCTCTTCACTCATCGACGCGTTGCCCTTGTCTTTCTTAACGATGACATTTTAATGGATCTTTGGTTTGAGTTTATCACTGCATTCCAAGCAATGAACGTCAACCTCCGCTCAACTAAGGCGGATGATACTAACACTAATTACAAGTCATCATACCTCGCAGAGTTAGAAATTTGTTCTTCTCAAATGTGGACAATGATTTCGCATCTTCGAGGCGAGGTGAGATTTGTTGAATTGTGATATTTTGTCTGACAAATAGTAATTGTGTTTGTTTTTTAGCCCGAATCGAAGCAATTAACGATAAACTTGACTAACAAAGTTCGTGAATGGATTGAAAAATGGCTTCATTTGATCTCATACCAACCCAACAAGGTTGATCACGGGAGGTGTACTTTTCACCTCCCATTGCACCGGTACTACTCGGTTCTCATTCATCATGCTCTTACCACGTTGAATGTTGACATGGGCTATCTTGCGCCGATCGACAACGCGGACAAACTCAAATCAATTGTCACTCATCCTCTAGATACTTTGATTGCTTGTGCTCACGTGATGGCCAATCTCTGGCATAACTATGGACCCAATATCAAGACTCAGGCGATGAATTATACCCAACCTCACTTTTGCAACTCAACAATTGATGCCGACATGTTTCTAGTGCAACAGGCCGCTTCTTATCTGTCACCAGATGACTTTGTTGAGTTCTTCTTCCAGCGGTACGGTCTTCTTGATCAACTCAATCTCAACAGCATCGCTAATGGGGAAATGGAAACGAACAAACTAGGAGCATTTCTAGAGAATGGTTTCTCATTGCTGGCATCGATTGCATGCGTTCATCTCAACATTGGCATGGAATCTAGTGATGTCACCCGCAAAGAGTTAGTTTCTCTTTTGTCCGTTAGTCACCGAACCCACTCTCAGATTCAAGATATGTTGCCCTACAAATGGGGTTTTATGCAAAATTCTTTTAGCGATATTCTCAATAATATCGCAGAGTTTAAGTCACCTGAAGTAGAAACGAGCGGCAGTCTTGGTATGTAAACATTATTTGTTATGTTATTTAACTAACTCAACTATGTTCAAACTAGTTCAAGGCTATTTTTTCCCTAAAAATGAAGTTTGGGAAAAGGAATATGACCCGATGTTTATCCTGTATCGTTATACCCAACGTAGAGATTTTCAATCTTCTTTGGAGCGATTTGCTCAATAGTGAGTGATAGAAAGTCTGCGTGTTTAGTTTATGTTAACTTTTGTCTCAATTGTCACAGTGCTCGACAATCTGGTAAATACGACTCGGCAAGTTTGCCATGGCCTCCATTTCGAATTCCTCCACCTGTGATGGATAAATTTGTCGATCCACGTGTGATTCTGAAGAGCAAAATGTTGCATGCTAGTTTATTTTCCATACTGCACAAGGCTTTAAAGGATCAGCCTCCTATCACTCAACACCTACTTTCTATTATTACTTTTCTGCTTGAGCTTAGCTTTATTGAGTATTCAAATGTGGATAATTTGCCAAAGCTTGATTTGAATCACCTTCCATGCATTGAAACGATTACCGAATTTGACATGACCAATTGGTATCCGACCAACGACTTTCTTACCAACTTTATCACTACAATTAAAACTACTACGCTTTTGGTGAGCGCAGAAAGTGAGGAAGCAGTTCGATCTAAGCTTCTGGCATCAATGCTCAATACTTTCATGCCAGACGACAACAACAACGACGACTCAAATCCCGAAGACGACACACCTTGGCTGATTGAGTCGCAACAAGTTGAAGAAGTTCCAGTGGCGCCAAGCTCTCCCGTGGAAGTGGACGAAGATGAGTCGATGGAGGAGGGTGAAACTATGGACTCTCTTACTCTGGCCGCTCCTCAGGTGGAAGCACCTGGCGAAGTCGACATGATCGAGGATGATATTCGTCTAAGCATTGAGCCTACGGAGCTTCTTCAAACTGCTTTTAATATTACTTTTGGGGACAATACATCAGAAGAAACCTCGCCCTTAAGTTCACTTTCTCAAACTCAAATGGTTTCTTGGTTTACTAAATGTCTGCCAAATCCTCTTCGAGGACGACTTCGTTTTGATGTTAACGAGTCTATGTTGTCTTTGTTGCTCAAGTTACACTCAAAACTTAGTGAAAAGCGCGACTCGTTCAAAAGTGATCCCGCTCATCTCGAAAAGTATGATTTGGAGTTGCGAATTGGTGATGGTCCTTTCTTCATTGGTTGTCTTCTTAAACGATTCATGCATACATGCGCCAAGCGACTTGTCACTCCAGAAATGGATTTTGATCAGTGCTGGTCGCGAGTTGTAAATCTGGTTGATGATGTCCGTCAAACAATCTGGCCTAAACCGGTAACTGTGTCTACCGAGATACCCAGTGATCAACCTTCCAGCTCCTGCGATGCTAGCTTAGAAACTGACATTGATTTAGAGCAAGAAGAGCGGCGATTAGAGAGAAAACGAAAGGCAATGGAGCGAAAACAACAGATCATGCAGCAATTCAGCATGATGCAGAACGACTTCATCAAAAACAATAAGTTCTGCTTGGAAGAGGCTTCAATGGAGAGTGCCTCTGGCGAGCAGAGCTCTAACGACTCCCATGAGTCATCCGATAGTAAATCGGACGTGTCTTATCAGGCGAAAAGTTACCAGTGCGTGATTTGCACCGACTCGGGTTGCTCCACTTTGGAACGATCATTTGTTCAAGTGGTTCTCTTACAGTCCTCCAGTGTTCTGGGCAACAGTGCTGCACACACTCTGTGTGATGAGCTCACAGATGAGCGTCTGCCGTACTCTTCTACACAGAGTACAGTTCCTATCACTGATGACGAATACTGTCAATTTTCTCAAAGAAAAACACTGGCCCATTACTTCGAAGTGCAAGTCGACCGATGCATCAGTTATTTTGACAAGGAGTCTTGGCTTGGCTCGTTCAATATCGGTTGGTGTGGAGGTGTGCACGCTCAGTCGTGCGGCCATTTCATGCATCTCGACTGCTACCAGTCGTACATCTCTTCAATTCATCACAACAGAGAACGTAAGGAATACTACTTTTTTCATAGATTAACTGTCTTCTGATTTGATAGCCAACGAACTGATTGACTACACTTGTCCACTTTGTCGCAAGAATGCCAACTCGGTGTTGCCTATCATACCAAATTTTGCCAACCTCTACGCCCTGGTCAAGTCGCGTAAAGACGATCCACGTGAAGTGGCGTTGGAAATAATGGAGTTGCTCTCCAATTGCAATCTCTCGCAACTAGCCAACACCACCGAAGACGAGTCCAAGTTTCTCAAAGTGCTTGCAATGGCAATTGAAGACGTGATGAAAGCAACCGAACCGCAATATCGCAACATTCGCGTTGATCCAACACCCCAATCACTATTCGTATTTCTGTCTTCCATCTCTCGCACTAATCTCGAATTCAATACTCTATACTGGCGGCGAGGAATGGCATTTGCGCAGAACAATTGTCTTGGTATGTTGTTTCTCCTCTAATCATTACATTAGGATTTAACTGTGATTTATTATTATTATATATTTATATAATTTCTCAGTTCCACTATTTCAAGCGCTTTCGCTCAATGCCAAACTGGTGTTGCCAATGCATTTCAGTCGACTTTGGTCACAATTGACTGGACTTAATTCTGAAGAAGATGGATCTCAATTATTGCTTTATGAAAAACCGGTTCCTATTTTACTTCGAGATGTATCTTGCATTCTGGTGCAGTTTCTCTACTCACTCCCGTTTTACACTGATAAAGGTTTGCTAACATCAACAACTAGAAAACCTTGGTTTAACTTTTTTTTCTTATAGCTTATTTTATCTCGATTGTGCAAGCCTTGTTGAATCTTAATTTTCTTCAGGCTGTTGTTATGATGACTTATTTGCTGACATTTAACGAAAAGATGGAAATTAAGAAGAAGGCTGAGGGAAAGTCAATCCAATTAGAGTTTGTTTCATTCTTCGACTATATCAGTTATATTGTCAATAGCTTTGATATCACCATTCTTAGCTCTAGTATAATCGAGATTGTGAGTATTCATTTTGGTTGACTTGCTTGAGCACTTCTAAGTGTATAATTTGTTCAGAACCGGAAGGAGATTAACGAAGAACTCATGGTGGAATCAGTGGCTAGAGTGTGTTTGCCTTTTTTGCGACTCTCCTCGATGGTATATCATCTCTTCTTTGACCAACCCTTGCTACCTGACATTGCAGAACAGCCTGTGCTGCACGAGTTCTCTTTGTTAGCCAACTATCTAAGTCTAAACAACTTCCGAACTGACACTGCTCTGGTGTGCACTGCCACCAATCCGCCTAACGAGCACTTTTTTCACCCGTACATCCATTGGATGTCTAACCCCTTCGACCTCATCTCCACGTGGTATAGTCAGTTGGACAAATTCATCCAGTGCAACACAATGGCGGCTTTGGTAAGTTGCTTTCCTAGATGACATTTTCGAGACTCTCGAAAAATTGTTGATTGAACTATTGTTGTTGTTTTTAAAGAACCTGATTCAAGAGAGTCGCATAATTACACATTTACCAAGACTGTTAGATTTACCTTCCATATATGAACAACTTTTTATTTACTACCACAAGAAGATATGCGACAATTGTCATAATGTGCCCAAGGAACCTTCTATTTGTCTGGTTTGTGGTAAGATGATTTGCCTCCGAGAGGCATGTTGTCGCAACGGGAATATCTTTGAAGGGACCATGGTAAGTGTTGTCTCAGGTTGTACATTATCACTTATATATATTTTATATGCTAGCACGCAAAGAAATGTGGAGCCGGTCTCGCGCTTTACCTCCCCATCAACTCGACTACCATAATTCTGATCAAAGGCCGCAAGGCTTGTGCTTGGGGTTCGGTCTACCTCGACGAGTACGGCGAAGAAGATCGCGATCTTAAGTAAGCTCGTTTTCGAGTAACTTTTCAAACCTTACTATGACTATATTTTACCCAATAGACGTGGTAAACCTCTTTACCTTTGTCGAGAGCGATATCAAATTTTGGAACAACAGTGGTTGATGCATAACTTTTCCAATCTCAATAAGAAATGGATCTACCACAAAGATGCTCTGTGAAGCTTCAGCATTCTATCATCTGCAAACACGAACATATTTCCGTTGTGATATTAGTAGTTACGTTGTTTCTTTTTATAATAGTGATGACAAATTATTATATTGTTATTATTTATTGTTATCAAATGCATTGTTACCCTGTGCATCGTTTGTTATTATTTTCATTTTTAGAAATAATTGTTATATATGAAATTGTTTTTCGATTTTGCTATTTATAATTTTTATTAAGCATTCAATTGTTTTCAATGATGACCTCAGTTACGTTTTGTTACGTCCACTTATTTCTTTAGAAATTGTTATTGTTCACAATTTTAGGTAAATAAAATTGAAAACTACAACTCTATTGTCTGTGATTATTAATATGACCTATTATTATCTACAAGTTAATTTTTTATGAATTCACCACCGAGGTTATTGGTGGGTGAATCTTGTAAGAGGCCATACTTTAATTACGTAAGCAGTTTAGGAGAGGGGGGTTTGAAAATTTGTTCACTATCTACTTACCAAGGGGGTTGGAGTCAATTAAAATTTGACGTAAGTATTTTCGTTTATCTATTACTTAAAGAAAATCTTTTGTTTAACAAAGACCAAAAGCCATACACCTTCTGTAAACAAACCGTAAGACTTTGCATGTTTAGTACTACTTTGTTTTTTGCAATCGAAAATTAGTTTTTTAAAATAAATTTTGAACACAATATTCTCACTTAAGATTTGAGGGGGAAAGGGAGTATGATTGGTCTATGCTTACTAACAGCTCCCTAGGGGAGGGAGGGGACCCAAAATTTGCAATTTTTTTGCTTTAATAATTAAAGTATGTCCCTTTAACCTAATCTCGAATCACGCAATGGTGGCATGCATTGATGATGATGGAGGAGAAATGGGTCATCCATAGAAGAGGTGTAGTGTTGTCAGTGTCGTGTGGTTGTGTTGTGATCTCAGCTTAAGCCGAGGTGATGGCATGCCCACATTGCCCAGTATAGATGTACTGCTAGTGCGCCAGTTGCAGAGTGGCCGCGTTGCAGAGTACTCCCCAGTAGCACCCGCCACAAAGCCTTCCCGACTCTTTGTTGTATCCTCGACGCACTCGCCCATCCGAGATGACGCCGACAAACAACATTTCTCTTTGAGGTATGAACCCAGTGTAGAGTTGTAAACAGTGTGCCAGCGGGGTGTGCAAAGTGGTGTGCCAATCGGTGCCAGTGTGCATTTTACACCCCCTCGATGTCGATCTGTCAATCGCACTGATTTCGCCTTTCGACGATAATCGATGCCGATTGGAGATGCCACCTCATTTTAGTTATCTCTCCGGCGGCGTCTTCTTTGTTTGTAATCTCTAATCATTTTTCGATTACGACTGCGGCTACTGTTTGGTAAGACATCATTGCTTTGCTTATGTGATAACTCACTGATAAGATAAGTTATTTGTTTGTTTTTTCTCATTTCATCAATGTTAGCTTTCAAACTGTGCAAATAATCGGTAATGAAACTACCAGCTTAGTTATTTTTATTTTTATTTATTAGTTATAACACTTTTCATTTTTATTTATATATTATTTTTAATTTAATTCAATATTTATTGACTCTAATTGTTTTATTGTACTTGATTGACTTTTTTGTTGAACAGAATAGTTTAGCTATTATAGCAATGAGCAAAGAATTTTCATTGCTCGCCCTGTTCTATCCTTCTTATGGCAACTGGCTTTTTTAATTGAAATATTTACCTGTTTCTGTTCCCATTTAAAGCTAGACTTTTCTATCATTTTCGCAGCATATTTACACTATTCCCATTTATGAGTTAATAATAATTACCACCAAAGTGAAGCAAAAGAAGCAATTGGTTTTGTCACAGTGGCGTTGAATTCTGACTCATTTTGTTGATTACTATAGACAGTATTGTTGCAATCTCTATAGTCTATAGACAGCATTCTCTCTCCGGTTGCACTGTTGTTTGCAAGCAATTAAACTTTTCTACAAAAATAACATTATATCTAAATCTGGGTGGTTTGTTACTAGTGTTCGCAACAGTATTTAATACTGCACTTGAATTTTTGTGTTAGTTGTGTTACTGAAAAGAGATTATGTGATAAAAAGGCAACTTTTGGGGAAAATAATTATTAAACAGATAAGCAGATTATTGCAGCAACCTTGGTATCAGTGACTGTTCCACTTTTATCTGGTTTCATCTAGTTAGGAGCAATTGTGATGATATATGACACCTCTACTATTTAGTGCTCGATGAGAAGTAGTTCTCAAGACGGAAGAGTTGTATCCAGCTTGTGAGAGCTCTTAGGACGGAGGTAGAGTGAATCTCGTCTCCAGGGTGGTTCGAGTTGGCATCACTTGGCAGCGAAAGCTGTCACGCGGGGACAGCACCTCTCCGATCGACTAGTGATTGAAGTATCTCTCTGCCTCCTGGATGCCACCTTCTGGTAACTCACTTGAGCCTTGTGGTAGTTGCAGCCAGTGCCGATGGTGATGTGGTGATGTAGTGATGGTCGTCGCGGTGGTGTTGCCGTAGTGGGACACCACTCTCCCTCCAACCCTAAACCACTCCACACGAGCTACCACAGGTACCAATCACACTCGATGCATGGCTACATCGATCTCTCTCTCTTTCTCTCTCTGCTTTTTTCCTTGTTCGTTTGTTTTGATAGCTTCTCCATGCCTCGCCATTTGCTTTGTCAATTTCAATTATCTATATTTAAATGTCATATTCTGTTATAATTAAAACCAATTGTCGATTGTAGTTGGCGGTGCATCCTTTGAGTACCACACATTCCCTGGGTTGATCTTACTGTGGCACCTTATCTACAATCCGATATTGTTTGCTTACACTTTCCTTTTTTCTGATTCTAGTGTGCCTTTGACGACCACTACAAGTGATAGAGCCGTGTTTCTCTGACTCAATGTCTCCTTGTTTGACAACCCTCTACAAACTATGCACCTCTAGCAATCGACCGAGGATATTGGCACTGGTTCTACTAGAAAAAAGATGAAGAAAAGAAAAAAGCTACAAGTCACTTGTTTGCATCAACAACTCTTTTCCACACTAAACTTTAACTGCTTTGAAATTCTAATTACTTGAGTCAACTGCGTATTGAATTGTTGCTCGTATTGGTAACATTTGATGTTTTCCCGTTGACCTGAATACAATGGAAAGACAACTATCTAACCATTTGCTGGGTCGAGTTTGGTGGGCTCGACTTGCTCCAATGCCAACTCTTATCTTTGTCTCCTCTTTTATCTTGATTCTCATCTCACCATGTCACCTTGAATTGCAATCGCCTCAAGCAAACTCCCCACAACTCAATATTGCCAAATCAAGCTCACCAATTGAAATATATTCGGCTCAAAAAGATCCAGTCCAAGATCGGCCTGTGAAACCGTCTCAGAGCCAGTGTTCTTCTCAGTCTTCTGACCTGTCTTCCTCAAGTGCTTTTGCAACTAAAACTGTCGATGGTAAACTTAAATATTTAGAGTTAATTTTAATTACAGTTTATTTTTGCACAAGATTTTAACTGTGAACAACTTGACTTCTGTGATGACCGACTTGGCTTTGAAGCCATTTTTTACCTACACCGTCAGCTTGATGAGGATGCCAATGGCGATGTGGATATTTCCGAATCAGACGAGGTAAGTATCATGCATAGTTGGTGCAATCTTTGCATTGAAGAATTTCTAGTTTCTTCGAGATGAGCTCAAGTATGAGAACTGTGCCGAACGACAGAAAGCGTTTCACGGCAATGACAAGCACATTACTGTGGACGAATTGTGGCGCTCGTGGAAAGTGTCTGCTGTGCACAACTGGTCTGTGGAACAGACAGTCGAGTGGTTGAGTGAGGTTGTGGAGCTGCCCAAGTATCGCGAGGTGTTCCAACAAAACGCTATCGACGGTATTGCCTTACCTCGGTGAGCATCACCAGACACTGTATATTCTCATTGCTTTACTTACTCCAAGTTTCAGTCTCGCTGCTAACACTCAACTTTTCAACATTCTCGGCATTAACAATCCAATTCATAAGCAGAAACTTGCTTTGAAAGCCATGGATGTTGTACTCTTTGGGGTACCCAAAACGAACAACTTTATGAAAGATGTCATTATGTGTTGTCTCATTATCCTTGTCACCACTGTTGGCTTCTACGCCTACCGCCAACACAACTATTCACAAAATCACATCCGCAAGATGATGAAAGAAATGGAAGCTCTTTCTTCGGCTGAAAAGCAATTAGAGTCTCTGCAGATGGAACTCGAGCGAACCAAACAAGAGCATGAAAATGCTTCCAAAGAAAAGCGGGATCTCGAGCAGAAGCTGAAGCAAATGAAGAATAGTTCTGAAGAAGGTGATTCATATACTGGGAGCAGCATTCACAGCACATCGGATTCAGAGATTGGTTTCTCTGGGAATGGCACACTTTTTGAACTAGAAAGAGAGTTGTTAATGACCCAGAACGAACTGAAGCGGTTGGAACAGCTAAACGCTTCTCGTCAATGGGCTCCTCCACTGGCATTACAGCAATACCTTCAGCTTACTTATGAAATTGAAATTAAAAATTACAATGACAAACGAAAATCTGCAGAAATTCAGTTGCACGCGGCCCGGGAAGGGGTAATTCGAAAATGACTTGTCGAGTATATTTGTTTTGTAACAGTTTTCATTTTTCAGTGTGATAAGTTGAAAAAGAAACGCTCAACTCTGTTAGGCTCTTTTCGAATGGCACACGGCTCTTCGATCGACTACGTAGATAACACTATTCTAGAAGCGAGAAAATTGCTGCACGAACTCACCAATGAGATGCAAGAGAGAATCAAAAGGTGGAAAAAGATAGAGAGCTTTTGTGGATTTGACATCATTCACAATCCTGGACTGGCCTTTTTGGAAAATTCATTGTATGGTGGCACTATATCTTCGGGTTCTACCTCGAACACTTCTTCAAAAGCACTGCTACGAAAGGCTAGCGATGCTACTCTGATGGATGAAGATACTCTTTCTCTCTTATCAAGTATGACTCACTTTATCATTTGATACCTTTTCATCACTAAATTGTTACTTTTTTAGTGCCATCATCTAACTTTACAATTAGCTCAGCATCATCACTGTGGCCTAGTAGTCTCCCTTTGAAAAAAGTAGGTTTCATTTTTCAATTGGTATTCATGTTTAATAGGTAATTTTAACAATTAAAAGATGTCGGTACCTCATCAATTGAGTCAACTATCACCTCAGTCAGTGGACGATGATATTAGCTCAACCACTATGGAAGATTCCCTTAATGGCAAATCAAATATTTATCGGAGGTATGTTTTCCAGTTGGAGGTATTCTCATGTGACCGATCGCATTTCACAGGAAAACGGTGTCATCCTTGATGACTATTAAGTCAAATCCTCCTTCGATTATAGAATACCGTCGTGGAAGTAGCGATGGCGTGGAGAAGCATTTTGAGCAAATCAAGCGCAATTCTTCTTCTCAAACCCTGACCTCACAATCGGAAAATAGTGTTTTCAATGGCACATATCAGTCTAAAATGGATTCAGAACCGTCCGAATATAGAGCCAATATGAGTACCGAAGAGTGCAAAACCAAGTTTTCGATGGGCGAAGGGTCAAACGAAGAAACGCTTTCATCTTCTTCCGACTCGATAACTCCACCCCAAGTCCCTCATGGCAACGGCAATGGCTCTTCCCGCGGCACCAAAAATTTCTTTGGTCTCCGAAAACGAAAGGCAAAAGATAAAATGTTAGGCAAATAACTGACACTGAAAGCATGTACTTAATGCTATTTCAAACTCTCTCTCTCTCTCTCTCGACGCATTATTTATTCTGACGCATCTGTGTTCGCGAGTAGTGACACAGCTTCAAAAAAATGATTTTTTGCGGTGCGAGCCCTTTTTGTCAGAACATGTGTTATTCTTCTATTATCTTTCCCCTACAAAAGTTGATGACGTTTGTTTGCAAGGATTGAGTATTTATTTTTGTTATACCATTGTCACCTCTTTCATCATCACCTCACATCATTGAACCTCGCTCAAGACAAAGTGCTTTGTAATCTAAACTATTTAAGCCATTTTATATTATTATTACCAAACAGATACCTAGGACTGTGATTTTGACTCTTCTCAAATTTCTCTACTATCTGTTCATCATTTTGATCAATGTTTTTACTTTATTTTATATATATGTATAAAATAGTTTATTTAAATAATTGATTTTTTGTAATAAAATTATTTATGCATATTTTAAAGAAATTTTTATGGCATAATCTATAGTTGAATGTGATATATTTTAACCTAAAGTGTATTTACATTTTTAAAAATGACAAAGTCACCTTGGTTTATATTGATTTAGTAGGCGAACCGCGTGATCGGTCCTATATCATTCTATTGCAAGTTTGGCCACAGTAGTACACCGTATAAGGTTATGTAAGGTTTAATAATGCTATATAAAGAAAGGAAAATAAGTAAGAAAATATACAAAGAGTGAAGTAAAATAGGTGAAGATAAGCTGGGATTAATGTAATTAGTGAGAAACACGATCGGCGTTGTGCTGTGCCACTTGTTGCTTTGATGGTTGGAGTTGCTCACCACTGGTAGGGCTGATGGGCTGCTGCGAGGCCAGATCCAGTGTCACCGAGCCTGCTTGTGGCTTCTCTTCTTGCAATACTATTGTGCGTATCTCTTCTTTCACTGGCTTGATCTCCTGTGTGACACGTCGAAAGGGCTGTATGATCTCGTGCAACTCGTGGATGATAGGCTTATACACTTGATGCGACAGCACTTGTGCTTCCTCTTCACTCCGTGTATGGTGTATCTTTTGCACCTGTGCCGGCATATGCACCTGTTCAAAAAGCAATGGGCCCGAGTATGAGCGGAAGAGAAAGTGCACTGGTGCGGTAATGGTGTCCAATTCCACCAATTGTGGCTGTTTCTCAAGAGACTTTTCAGTGTCATCGTTGCTTGCGGACACCAAAGGCTTATCTATTGGCACTTCTGGTGATATTGCTACTGATGCCGGTTGTAGAGTGGGACGCAACTTGGTGCCATAGTTGCGTACAAAGGCTGACTCGGAGCGTATAGAAGCCCCCGAGACGATGGTCGCGAGACATCCCGCCACATACAATACGGCCAACATTACTTTGGCGGTGCTGCTCATCGAGTGCCCAAGCACTGATGCTCTAGATCATTTTGGGCCCGGTTTTATACTTCGTCCCCAAAGCGGTGACCTTTGACCTACGAGACCTTTATAGATTCAGATTTATACTTCGAAATTATCCACATAGGTTCATCTTATCAAGTGCTGACCTGGGGCAATTTAAGCTTGCATCTATTTTTTAGCATCAATATACAATACTACAGTAAACCCTCACACGCCATTCAGTAACCGTCTCTGAACTGTGTATAACAGCAGGTAGTCCTGCTTTTGTGCTTTTTTGGCTTACTGAGCTTAAAAATGTTTTCATCGTCTTTGTTTTGTTGACAACGCACACTGACTTTGCAAAAGTATGAATTTCATACTGTGAAGACAAACTGTAGTAATTTAATAATTGAATTATGCAAAATTGATAATATATATTGTAGCATATGCTATAGTATACTCATGCAGATGCTA
>DVQH01000901.1:0-16730 GCA_018231625.1 Papilio phestus | reverse complement strand
GTCTCTCTATTTGCCGCTGGCCGATAGGCCAGCTGCGATACGCGCCTTTTAAATTTAAGTTTATTTTAAATTTAAAAATAGTAAAACAATTTTTTCATTGTAAAAAATTTAAACTTTAGGTTTTGTATAAAAATATCTGTTTTGTGCATATTTAAGCATATTTTATTTTATTTTGTTGTTTCATTTTATACCTAATTCCCACAGTAAATGTAATTGAATATAGTACGACCAAACCAATTTGAAGAAAATTGGTTTTTGGTTAAAGGTTAGTTTAGCGCGGGCACATGGCATGTCGACCGCCATCCACTGGCAACGAAGCACCCGTGATGAAGGAAGCGGAATCCGAGGCCAAGTAAGTGACCGTGGCCGCCACTTCCGACACATCACCTGGACGGCCTAGAGCGTGCGTGTTCTTCGAGTGCTCCAAAAAGTTCTGGTACTGCTCATCGCTAAGTCCACCAGCCTTGTGAATGTTAGTGACAACCACGCCTGGATTCACCGAGTTAACTCGCACACTCTTGCTGGCCAGTTCGAGAGCAACGCATCGAGTAAACTGATCAAGACCAGCCTTGGAGATGTTGTAGGCCAGTACACCAGGAAAGCTTCGAATGCCGTTCACCGAGCTAATGTTGACAATATTGCCTAAGTCAAGCACAGAATTGTTGTGTTAAATAACATTTTGTCGCATGCATAACTTGATATACCCTTGGTCTTCACCAAATGAGGCACGGCAAGCATGGTAAGATGATAAACTGCGCGAAGATTAGTGTTCATCACCCGGTCGTACTGCTCCATAGAAGTGTTTTCAATAGTGCCAAAGTCAATGATTCCGGCATTGTTGACCAACACATCCAACTGTTGAAACTCATCAATGGTGTGCTTCACCAATCGTTCCACATCTTTCTCTTGCGAGATGTCACATGCCAGTTGAATCATTTTCTGCTCAGGTAAAGCTCGATTCTTGGTGCACTGGTCGAGGGTTTTGGCCAATCGTTCGGCATTTCTTCCGGTGATACTGAGATGCGCACCTAGGCGAGCAAAGTGCAAGGCTACCTCTCGGCCAATGCCACTGCTGGCACCTGTAATCACAATATAAATCACAATATAGGTTATAACCAGAGACAGTCATGCGTGTTCTCCTTAGTTTATCACCTCAGAGTGAATTATCATCAACCGAGAAATAATAAGATTATCAGTTCACTGCCTTCTTACAACCACACCTTCTCGATACTACTTACCGGTAACGAGAACCACCTTTTTGGCAAAGGAGATGTTGGACAAAAGACGAGACATGGCTATGTAGAATGGATCTAGTGTGCTTTGTGTAGTGTGGTGGTCAGTGTGCCGCTTCTTAACCGTATTTTATAGTCTTCTCAACAATGATACCAGTGATTCCAATATATAATCACTGATGGCACTTCACAGCTAAAAAGTGCTATCTTATCCCCCGATGGGTTGGCAAGTACATGACACCACCAGCCACAGTCCGGGCACGCATCAGCCGATCAGAATGAGGAAAAAACAAAGGGCACATTAGTTGGTGAGTTGAACAATTGTGCAGAGCACTTGAACCAGAGTGTGCTCCTTCTGGAAAGAAGGTAATAATTATAATGAAATTACCGTTTGGTGCGAAATCAATTGATGGCCACGGACGAGGACAACACCAACGACAAGTTAGTAGTAGTGTGGAGATGAGAGTGAGTGCGAGTAGCTGCGCAACAACAAAGAGCTTCGTTGCTTTGGCTCACTTCATCATCACCATATACCGGTGGCACTCGTTTTTCCACTTTCTTTTTTTCCTTATCTCCTCCAGTTTTCTTTCTATCTCCATCGCGCTCGCTCTATTTTAATCACTTTTGATTCACATTTAAACTTTCCTATCAGTCTCGCCATCTACGCTATCAATAAGAACGAAAAGTGATTTTGGGGTTTTTACCACAAGTCACATTGATTAAATATATTAAAAATGTTTAATTTTATCATTTTATTTATTCCAAAACCTAAATTTTATATCTGCCATTAAACATAATAATAATAAAACAAATAAAAAGGCAAACTCAAAAAATACATCATTAATATGCTTTGGTTATTAGCTTTTCTTTTGCAAATGAGTTAGTTTGATTGCTCAAAGTACTTCCAGACTCTTGGTTGTTGCTTGAGAAACATCAATAAATGATATATAATAATAATGACATTTCACTATTGTCTTATGTGTGGTATATATTTGCTCGTCAATCTATACAAAAAACTACTAGCACGTGGTTGTACATGTGCACATTCATTTGTTTCTTTATTACTTCTTCCCCAAAACTATTCCCCTCTTCTCTCTCCTCTCTTTCTTTATTTTTTCATTTTTTTCTCTCATTTACAGTAAGTGTGCATGGTAAATGGGAAAATGTGCATCCAACCAACCTCAGACTCTTGTTGGTTTTACGAGCAAAAATGAGAAAAAGTGTCGTGAAGCAGTTAAATTTAAGTTCTAACTGCGTCGTCGTTCGCCCGCACCATCCTTTTGTGTATGTGATACGGGAAAATATTTTTAAAATAAAATCCCATTAAACATTAAATAACTGACGTTATAAACTTAAAATTATTATTATTATTCGTTTCTTTTTTGTGTGTTTAATTGCCTTAACCGGGTTGTTTCGAATATACTTCTCCGTTTATGGCAATAGATAAACTGTGAAGATGATCAATGCAAAACTGATAGAGACTGAAATGTGAAACCGTTTGGTGTTTGTATGAATGTGTGTCTGTGAATGTGTGCATGCACAGAGAACGGTTGGGCTAAATTTTAACTCAAACAAGCAGAATTGTTCGATAAAAGGTTAAATTATATAGTACAAAGAAGTTAAATTTTTAACTTAAGGCAAAAATTGATCACATGTGGTTTAAAATTTAACCCTATTTTTGAACTCATTTGTCAGTTTGGGTTGAAATGAAGCTGTTTTGGTTGCGTGCATTGCTGATGGTGAAAGTGAGGTGTCACTGTGGTGGTTGGCAGCGGCACACAGGCCAGTGTCAATAGTCGTCGTCGTGGTTGTGTCGAGAAGTGCCTGTGAGTTTAGGCTCTCGCTTTTTCTTTTTTTTTTCTCTCTCTCTCTCTCTCGCTTTCCCACTCTCCACCTTGTTAACTACTCACTCTCTGCCTTGTCGCTCGATTTGGTTGAGCTGGATGGTATAGTGTGCAGTGTGCGCCTCACTCCTGGTGCCTCACTGCTCGCTCACTCACTCACTCACATACACACCAGCATAGAGAAGTAAACCCACACACAATATCACACTCACACATACACATACACACACACATAGAGAGAGAGAGAGACATTTGGCGAACGTTTCTCTACCCGAGTCCCGAAACCCTAAATCGACCGATCGCTTTCAATCACTCACTGCTACTCTGTGCCTGTGTCTCGCATTGACTCAACCCGATGTGTGATTTCAAATTTTACTCCGCATCATCTACTAGTTTTGCATCATCACCATCACACTTGGTGAATTTTTTAAATATATTTGCAGCATTAGCAGCTACATTGAACACTAAACTCACCAGTGCTTTCATCACTGATCACGATTATTTTTATTGACCAAGTGTTTTTCCTACTTCTGTGTGTTATTTTATTGACTTTTAATCATTTTTTTGGTGTCGCAGTGACACTATCATAATGCGTTGGTTTGATTGAGAATGCAAAACTGATGCAATTATGCTAGCGCATTTGTTTCGCCGCCGTTCGGGCTCGGATGCTCCCGATCGCTATGTTGCATGTAAGTGTTGACCAAACAATGCTCGTTAAGTACAACTGTACTTCCGGAATGGGATTTGGTGTTTGCTATTAACATGACTGATTTATTGTTTGGTTTCGGGTTTGGTGGTGTAGCTGGCGCCGGTTTGAAGGGCATTCGGAATCTCGGCAATACATGCTATATCAACGCTTCACTGCAAGCTTTGGTGCATCTCAGTCCGTTGCAACGATATTTTCAGCACACCTACTTTCGCAAGTTGCGCCATGAGTCCGGTGTTACCGTTGACTCACTGTTTGGGCACTTGGTGAAGAACATGTGGCGTCCAGCTGAGGGTACCGTGGATCCGCGTGGTCTTAGTCACGAAAGTGTGTCTCGAGTGGTCACCCAGAGTCTTGTGTCCTACGTGTGGAAGCATTACACCGCTTTCACACGTTTTGACCAGCACGACAGTCACGAGTTTCTGCACGCGCTACTCGGCGATCTTCACGAATCGCTCAAAATTCCCAATCTCTCTGCCGCCAGTGATGACCAATACAAGGAGCGAAATTTCAAGAATCAATCAGCTAACCAACTGGCTCACGAGCTTATCGGTCAGTAGTACATTTGTATACTGTTAAAAATACTGACTGGTTATAACCCAATATTAAGCCCGTTTCGGGTTATAACTCGACAAGTCTTTTTTATAAACTTTCAATTTATAATTGTAAGTTTATAAGCAGACATTTTAAAGAATCAACACTTATAGGCTTATTTTTTGAAATTGTTGAATTATAAGCAAACTTTTCTTAAATTGTCACCTTAAAAGCTAGAATTTTTGAAATTGTAAGGTTATAACCAGAAACGTGCCCAATGTCAGCTTATAACCATACAATATTTTAAACAGTGTAATGTTTATTAAATTTCGAATTGCAAACTAACCTGATTAACATACCCTCGTCTGTTAGATATGGCGTCAATGTATGATACAGACATGTACGAGCAGAAGCTTGATGATTTCTTGACTGCTGTCCAAGACAAACAGTTGCGATTTGCGCCAAATGAAACTATGTGTACATCGACGTCCAATGCATCCACTTCTAATTCATCGGAGTGCTCCACACCGTCTCACTCGGAAGCTGATGATGCCAATCAAGCTGTACATCGTAACCGGCTGCTCAGTACACTAACTATGTCACGAGCTTTGAAGAAGGATCGACTTCGATTTCGAAGTATCATTAGTGATATGTTCTCTGGAACTTTTGATAGTTCAATTTTGTGCGAGACATGCCATAGCGAGTCCACTGTGGTAGAGCCATTTCGTGACATCTCGATCCCGATTGGAACGCTTGATCAAGCTATTCAATCACGCCAAACCCATTTGGTTCCTACTTCTTACCTTCACACTTCTGGTAATTGTTTGAGTTGTTATTTTAGAATATAGAATTAAACTAAATCATGGTTTGATTATAGCAATACTTCTAGAGCGTCTGAAAACTAGTCCATTCCCGGTGATGATGGGTCCACTCTTCAATGCATTAAACTATCCGTGCTCGCTGATGGTGAAGATGGCTTACAACTTTTACGGCTTTTTTGAGTGGTTTAGTCACATGCTCTTTTCGGCTCCAACCGTTACCTTGCAGGAGTGTCTCAACATTTTTTTCAGCAAAGAACATCTGCGCGGCGACAACCAGTACTCGTGTTCTCATTGCCAAAAGCACACAAACGGAGTCAAGTGGTTGCGTCTCAATCAACTGCCGGAAGTTCTCATGATTCACCTCAATCGTTTCGAAAATGTGAATCAGCACGTGCGCAAGCTCAACTCTGATGTGAGGTTTCCATTGGAACTAAACATGAGATCTTACTTGAGTAACTCCAAACGAGCCAAAATAGCTTACAAAGATGCCGAGTACGAACTGGTTGCAGTGATATGCCACTCTGGTTCACAAGTCAATCTTGGTCATTACTTTGCTTTTGCGATTAACCATTTGAACCAAGAGTGGTATGAATACAATGATGAAGTGGTGCGTCATGTAGAACCTGCTGAGGTTCTCTCCATGGGTTCCAGTGCTTACATTCTTTTCTACCAACGCGTCAAACGTTTGGTTACTGAAGGCGCACTAGATGTGGCTATTGATTTGGAGCAACGTTGGTTACAAGCATATTGCAAGGATCCATTGCTTCAAAGCAATCCAGGTCGATATTTCTATCTGTTCTCCAAGCCTCATCTCTCTCAAGAGTTAAACCGATTGAATGCAGTGATCAATCCGCGAAGCTTTATAGTAAGCAAATACTGGCTGCACAACTTGACAACTATGCATCATCCCGGCCCAATCGCCAACTCGGAATTTCTTTGCATGCATGGCTTGGTTCGACCCAGCGAGTATTTGTTTTTTAACTCGTTGTGTTACCCACTGATTGAACCCGTTGGTCAATTCTTGTGGTACATCTTTGGTGGTGGACCTATCTTTCAATGCCGAGATGGGGAATCTGCAGTGTGCAGTGAGTGTGATCGAGCACTGCTTTTGTGGCAACTGAAACGCATGATGGAATTGTCACACATTGAATACCAATTGCAGCGAGCACGAATTGGTGAAACTACAGTTCTGGTTTCGTTTGTCCAAACGCCAGTAATTGCACAAATACAGGAAGTAGTTGAAGTAGATAACCAAGTGGAACCAATGGTGGTTGAATCGGACGAAGCACTCGATCCAACCCTTGAGCAAGAACCACAAGCACTGATGTCAACTGACCCGCAAATGATGCCGCCTGATCCATCTATTGAAGAGGATGAAAATCAGGGTCTTTTCTACATTGTCTCAGCTGAATGGATGTCCCGGTGGTACAACTTTGTCAACCTTAACTATGGCGGTGTAGTAAATCCATTGTTCAACCAGTTAAACGCACTGTACAAACAAGTGAGCAAGGAGCACCAAAAGTATCGAGATGAGGGCAATCCTAACGATTCAGTGTATTGCGTGCCCATGTTGTTGAGCACCGAGTCGCTTCACTTACCCCTTTCTAGTCTGGTTAAATGTGCGGCTGGCACCACCGGTGACCGGCAATATCTTTGGCATCAAGTTGATTTTGTGCACCAAACTGTGTTGCCTCCAGGTCCAGTTGACAATTGGAGTTTGTTTGGTGTGCGACGCAAACTGGTAAGTGAGTTGCGCAAAATCACCAAGCGACATACCGAAAATCCAAACGTGGCCATTCTTGACAAGAAAATGCCATACGATGAGAAGTGTCGGTTGTTGGCAACACTGTGGACTGGTCGGGACCGAATGAATCATATTCCGCCAGGCGAGGGTCAACCATTGGCCGCATTTGTCTACTCGTTTGCCTTTAACCAACGGCTTGGTTCGCACGAGGAGAAACGATCGTGTGAAATGGTTGCTCTTTCTAAGGCTCAGTGGGAGATTTTGCAAGACTTCTACGGTGGCGGACCAGAGGTTGTCTATCATCTGGATCATTTTGAAATCAAAATCAACGAGCAAGATGTAGCGTTTTTCGTAGAAGAACACTGCAAACAAGTGATTGAGCCAGTCAAGTTGTTGCCACCGCCTCAGGTTGCCGATACGAGTTCAGCCATGGAAACAACATGCGAACCAAAGTCAAGTGTGTCAGACAACACCAAGGCAACTACAACCAAAGCAGCTCAATCTAAGCAAGCATCATCTAAGTCCCAAGTGCGTCAGAGAAACAATCGTTCCAAGAAGAAGTCCTTCAAGTGAGAGTGAACAATTTGAGTATTACCGCACACCCCACAGACAACACTGTTTGCACGTTTTTTCCGTGTTTTAAAATCCTTTGACAACTTTTTCTTTTGTTTTTAGCACTTATCCTGTTCACCAGTTTGTTTTTATTATGTGTCTATCGATTGATCTCTGTCTTTTTTAATTATTTACTACCGAAAATGCAACCCTATAAAATATATCCTATTTTTATTCAATGTACCCATATATTAGTACTTATTTTATTTAATAATCAGTTTTGTTTTACTATATTGATTCAATAATCATAATAAATGTATTTAAATAAAACCAAATTTGAAAAGTAATATTGGCAGATAAGAAAATATAATTTTATTATAGCAAAATTCAATTATATAAAAACTGCAAAAAATAGTGTTTGTCTGGCGGTAGATAGTTTGAATTACAATGTTGGTTTTAAAAATATAAAATAATAAAAAGTAAGAAATATAAAAATGTGTCTGTATGTTTGTGTAAACAGAGAACAAGAAACAATGTTGATATTGTCACTTCAACTTTGGAGGTAATAATTGGTTGTGAAAAGATAAACCAATCAAATCTGCAGACCATGGTATTGCTGCTTTAAATCAGATGGTGCTTTGTGTTTTGTTTTTTTCGTACAATTCGCATATGAGGTATTACTGGCGGTGGTTCAAAATGATGGTAAGCAATTGTGATGAATCAATTGGGTTGTATATTCTGTGGATGTAGTATGTGCCTAATTAAAAGCTAATTACGGCAATTGTATATAACTAGGATCAAATTGGATTATTAAATCAGAATATGTTGTTGAAAACTAACTATTGGTAAAAATAAAAATAAATCTAAGATCGCAAAATCATCCTTGACGCAAAGCAAAGCAGAGATAATTAAGTCACAACAACAATAAGTCAATTCGGCTGTTGAGTACAAGTTTGACTAAGTTGGTAGACTGAGTGCTGTAAACGGGCATGAGGTATGAATTTGAGACTAGAAGCCAATAAGGAGTATGATGAATGATGATGAAGGTAGTGTTTGTTTGATGCATCTTAAGCACATTGGTGTGAGTGTGTTTGTGTTTGAATCAATTGTTGCATAAAGATTATTGGCCCAGTAAAAAAGTATCTAGTTGCTTAGATTTCTGCCATGAGATAGTACCCTGTGGTAGTACGGTTCAGTGGGGTTATGTCATACGGTCCACCAGTGCGAACCCAATCGTCCGGATCGCAAGCTTGCTGCACGTACGACATGAAGTCGTTGTTTTGATCAATCTTCATACTTGGATCCGACAAGGAACGAGGAATTTTAGGCACTTTCTGCATTGTCTCATACAGTTTCTTGAGAACCTGGTATAATTGGAAATAATAAGCACCTACTAAACTCAAAATAAAAGTTGTAAAAACGTACCTCAGAGAACAGCGGACGGGCAGTTGGCTCAAAGGAAATGCACTTCTCGATGAGATCGAGAAACCCTTTGGGAATTCCGGGACGGACTAGGTTCATATCTGGCTTGAGAGAACCACGACCCACCATGTAAAAGATTTGATCCCTGCTGATGTCGCTGTATGGCAAGCAACAAGAGCCAAGTTCGAACAGCACAATGCCATACGCATAGACATCGCTGTAGAAGGTGTACTGATTTTTGCTTGACATGCGAATCACCTCAGGTGCCATCCACAGAATTGATCCACTTGGCTGATTACTCTGTTTGGCTCCTTCGTAACACGCCTTGACAGTAGCCAAACCAAAATCGCCAATTTTGACAGTGAAGTCTTTGTGCAGAAAAATGTCTAACAAATAAAGAAACATTTTGTTGATAAATAACTTAATAACTGAATGCTTTACTGCTTACTGTTAGACTTGAGATCTCGATGGATGATGTTCTTGGCATGAAGATAGTCCATGCCTTGTGCAGTCTGTCTGGCAATGTCGAGAATTTTGACGACACCAAAGTAGGTATCGTTGACATGCAAATGCTTGTAGAGCGAAGATCCCTCACACCACTGGGTGACAATTGTCAACTGTGGCTTGGTGACGTAACCCATGAAGAGAACAATGTTTACGTGACGTGTTTTGCGCAACACTTGAATCTCATTCTTAAAATCCTGTTAAGAGTAACATCTATCTTAGTGACTGTCATCACGTTTCACTAGTTGCTACATTGTATGATATGCATATGTATGCTAACACGATATACGACGCCAATAATCGTGTCTATACTAGTTTACTTGTGAAACTCGATGATAAGTTTCCCTTAATGAAATTGTGTCCCAATTTTTTCAAATGCTAGTTTTAGTAATAATGCAGTTTTTAAACTACGCTATTGAAGCATTGGAATCAACTTGCCTGATTTTGTTTACGTCAATCCTCAACCCAAATTAAACTATGACGTTTGCATGCAAAAACAAGAAGAGAATCCCTGCAAGGTCTGTTTGAATTTACAGTCTATCAGTGCTACTGCAGTGACGGATTTCTATTTAGGACTACGAAGAATCAGTGTGAGTGATAAGTGTGAAATGTGACACGACCGGATCTAGTGACTCGGGTGCCCGAGTACAACAGTGAAACAACCGTGCAGACGGGTTGTGGTAATACAAACCTCGAGTTGTGTTTCGGTAGGCTCGGCCACTTTAAGCTTCTTGAGAGCCACATCAGCATGCCAATAGCCGCGATAAACAGTACCAAAAGAACCACTTCCGATACACTCTTTGACCTCAACCTCATCCATGTTAATCTCCCAATCGACACTCGACTCACTGGTGTCGGTGTAGATTTTGGTTGAGTTGTCTGCCGAACGGGCCCGAGGATGTCGAATCACCAATGTCGATTGACTTGAACTGTTGCTCTGGTTTGAGTCGCCATTGTTGATGTTGCTTGCAATGTTAGGCTCAGACGAAGAACGTTCTCGTTGGCAAAGTGCCTCGGTTTTGGCACTGTTTTTCTTTAACTCTTGAACCAAATAGAGCTGCTGCATGGCGTTCACCTCATTGATGTTGGTTGCCCGGTACTGAGGCTCGCACAGTTTTGGCACTTTGTGGTAGCATCGTGGATGGAATCGGTAGCCACAAGTTTGGCAACGAAAACCCGACAACATCAAACGATTGCAACATTCACAGAATGTGATGTTGAAAAATGATGCCTTGCGTACCTGTAACCAATTAGAACCACCATTTTAATTACTACTAATAGTGTCTTTGTGCCAATGTGAAGTTTTTTTATAAACTATTTTTAACACTGTGATTCTAAAAAAATCATAAAAACTCCATAAAATTTTTATTTTTATAAATAATGCCAGAAATAAAAAAAATTGTATTGTTTACTTTAAGTAATCCGAGGAAATGCGTCTAAACAAACATTTTGTTATAATATTAGCTAGTTGAGTAATTTCAAAAATTTTTAGAACTTTTGGCATTTTGGTTAAAAGTTGTCATAAATCAAGCATTCTTGCAAAAAGTCGGTGTCATGAGAGCAAGAGTGATAAACGTAAAACGATGTAGCGTGCGTAGTAATGTGCGTTACCAAAATAGCTCAGGTATGAACACCCAAAACGAACGTCTACGCGTGTGTGTGTGTGTGTATGAGTGCCTAAGCTTGGTGTGTCCCCAAAAATACCTTCCAGTGCACTATTAATATACTAGATCATTTTTAGGTGTATGTCTATAATAATCAATTTGTGCCTATGTCTCGGTGTTCCTGTGCAAAAGTAGCAACAACGGTGTGAATAATAAGTTTAACTCAGCGTCGCGCATCTTAATCAGGTTTAATTGCACTTGAAACAATGTTACTCTCTTCACTCACTCATTGCCTTCTCCCCTCTTTGTGAATTGTAGAGTGCAATAAAACACTTTTACTGTCATTCTTTTTTTCACACCAAAGTCTTTGGCACTTCTTATAATAATAAATATAATTTATGATTAAGGTCAGAGATTAAGATGCCAGTGAGTCCGGTAATAAGGTGCACTGCACCAAGAAAAATATCGAAAGACTAAACAATCAATTGAGAAAGTCAAAACGGAAACATGACGAAGCACGATATTGAATAATGAAAAGTGTGAGAAAAAGACATTGGTAGAGAAGGAAAAGATCAGAATGCGAAAAATAGTTAGAGAGAGAGAAAGAGAAAGTACTTACAAATTTATGCGAGATGCGAGTGTGAAGCGGGTAGAGTTCTTTGATGCGCACTTGAATCTCGCGTCCTTGCAAGACGCTTACATCGCTGTTCCAGTCGATCTGCTCGCTGCACCACGCAAACAACAACAAACAAACATTTTGCCAGTTAGTGTCTAGACTTGTTGAGCTGTCATACCATAGAGTGGGTCATGATTCATGAGAGAAAGAGCCACTCTTTGCACCTATTCCTTGCTTACTACTGCTATTTCTTTTTCTTCTCCCTATTTAAAACATTGCACTTAAATCTAAACACTTATTCATAGTCTAATTGCTTGTGGAATTATATACGAGAAAAATGTTCAATAATAAAAAAATTTAAATGTACTAAACATTAATGGTAGTCAAAGGTAGTTCAATTAAAGCGATTATATTAAGTAGAATGCAATTTACTTTAAATTATGCTCATCCCTAAGTGGGATTTAATTGGCACTACCAGTAAATGCTCTTATCTATCAATAGCATCTATCAAATTAATTAGAATTCTTTGCTTTTTTCTGTTGCTATTCATGCAACATTTCATCCCTTCTTAGACTAGGGCTTTATGGCAGGTAGTTCTTTTAAGTTTGAAGCAAAAACAAAATACGTACTCGGTGCCGTAGAAGAAAACGATACACATCTCGACCCGAAGTCGTCGACGACACATCGCTTTGTTGAGTGCATCACGAACTCTCTGTCCGGGTTGAATGTTCACCAAGGTATGTTGTTCATCGGGCAGGTAAGCACGAATCAACGACGATTTGAGCGTAGTGATGTCCTCTCCAACACCACTCTCAATGGCAGTAGTCACGTGATTCGAGTTGGGAAACGAATCCCGACGTATCCCCATTCGGTTGTTCATAGCTGCGAGCATTGGATCTTCATCCGCTCCTGGAGAAATTGAGCCATTTTGATGGACATTGTTTTGGCCTGGACGTTGGTAAGGAAATCGTTCCAAGAGACACTGGTCGTGTTCCACCATGTTGACTACACTGTGCAATGCACGCTTGGTGACAGGAGTAGGTGGTGGTGGTGGTGGTTGGGTTATAGGTGCATCCTCTGACGAGGCTAGGTGCAATTGATGAGCCACGATAAACTGCTTTTGAAACGACGACACTCTGGCCAGTGCTTATCGCACACCGAGCGCCTCACCAGATAACGATGATTGCCAGAAGCAGTGTGGAGAGTGTGAGTGTGTGTGGCAGTATGGCGCCAGTTTGCAGTGCCAACTACGCCACCAATGCGGAGTGTCGGCTAAGCTGCCGCTAGCGACTAACACTAATGTCACAGGTATGTTACTGGGGACTGTGACGCACCGGTGTCGCTCGATTCTTCCACACGCGCATTCAACTCACACAAAGCGCAATCTCCACTGGCGACATTCACTTGCACAATGGGCAACGCTCCACACAACCCGCTCAACTGGTTGCTTCGTTCCAACTTCACTAAGCAGATTGATTTTTTTACTGTTAATGCAATCTAATTGAGTAATCGGTTTTGAGTATTCTTAACTAATTGCAGTCATTTAAAATTATCGTGACGGTTGTTTGAGTATTTTCAATACTTATCTAATTGATAAGAAATATTTAATATTTCTTGTTTCATCAATGTTATTTATCGCTTTTCAAATTTCATGATCTGCAACAAAGTTAATGAATGACATTTATATATGCGTTTTTATTGCAATTACATCCGTAACGCTCATATGTTTCCATTTATAATTAACTCAAATTAAACAAAAAAATTGTACTTACATAAAAAATAAAGTAGATAGGTAGAGAATGCCAGTGATCGAAGTGTATAGTTCAACAAGGTGCTTGGATGTGCACGAGAGTGTGTGTAAGAGTGTGTGACGCCACCGAAGGTTTTGGGAAAACACGCAATGAGTCACCGTGTTGCAACCTTGCACTGCTAATGATGTCATTCAATCAGGTGAACACGGCATTGGGTGTAGAATTCGGTGTCGACAAACAAACACAGGTGTCAACACGAGACTAGATATACGGAATTTGGTTAGCAAGGTTCGGGTTAAAGTGATGCGCACACATCAAGGAGATAGAAGAATGAGAGTGTGGGTGAAGTTGAAGTTGAGCACAACTAGCGAGCAATGCCAAAACACACACACACAACACAAAGCTCGTAGTATGCCTTTCGCGGTGAGTGCTGGAGAGCCACTGAGCCAGTGGTGGGAGAGAGCGCGCGGGTGAGGCACACTATCGCCAGTTGAGTTGCATTCAAGCGCTCAACGTGCAGTGGGCATAACTGGCGGAGGGAGACTGTTCGCGCAACCAGTGTATGTATGTATATGCAACTGAGTCAACTAGCATGGGGTGAGAGATGAAGACACACTTGCATAGACCTATGTTCATCAACTCCTGCAACTGGCTCGCCCTGGCGAGAATGGCACAGTGTGGCAAACTACGTGTGTGGCGCGAGCGCGGCTCTGTCGTCTCCTTTGCTAATGCGACGAACGAGCGATAGTGACGATAGTCGGACTTGTGCCAGGTGACCGAGCTGTTGAGGTGTCCACAAGACCTCTACCCAATCGGCCTCGGCGATTGGCCTAACCGAACGCGCCAAGCGATATGCTCTTTCTCTCTCTCTTCCTCTCTGTCGCGATTTAGCTCCGATTGTGGATGAATCAGCGCGGTGAGACTGGCCGCGCGCGCCAAGTGACCACTGTTTCCCATGGCCACTGCTTGCTCCGGCGCGCCTTGGCCCGCCTTTGCACCATAATCATAAAACTTGTAGTTAGTAGCACACACATAGACACACACACCTGCTTAACTCGTTTTTCACGCTTCCCCAGGATGCACCCAGATGCATTCCCTACTTGGAGACGACCCTAGAGACACCGAACACTACCGTGTAGGTTTTTTCATCAAATCTCATAAAATTGAAAAATGAATTCGTTTTGCTCGTTTGGTGCGCTCAATGAGCAATGAGCAACAAGTCCAGTCAAACCACTTATCCCTGCCTCGTAAACGTGTTAACGACCCAAATGCTTGTTTTATGGCCCCCAATATCGACTGAACTCTTGATTTGCGTCCCAATTAGGAGCTGTGCAACAGTGCACTACTAGTTCTTGTGATTTTAAGATTTTGAGTAATTTATTTTTGTTAAATGACCAATAAGGGGTCGAGTGATAAAAATGAGTGGTCAGTCATGGTTAATTTTTGTTCATTTTTAAGCAAAACCAAAAAATACGAGAAAACAAATGTCAGTGTGTGTGACACAGGAAAACATAATTTTTTAAGTTGATAGGTACACGGTATGTTTGCCCTTCGTTTCCTGCCACTCAAGTCGGGTGGACAGGCAACTTGACCCGAGGTGCCTCTCAAGGCTATAGCCACTGCCGGCTATGAGCGGTGCCTTGCCAAAGGACTTCGAGCGCCGCGCAACACCGTCCGATAGCAACGGGGACTGTGCCGTGCCGGACTCACTCTTGCCCGAAGAGACAATTGCCGATCGGTATTGCCACTGGCGCGTACTCAAACACAATCAAAGAGGGAAAGTAAAATGCACACACACTGTCGGCCTAGACAGGTTGCGCGGCTAGGTCTAACTAATCCAACCATGTTCAGTACGCATAGCGCACACTGGCGCACAGCAGGGTCCCCCCAATCCACTTTCTCCTTGAGCCCCCTTTTTACAAAGTCGAAAGGGCGCTTCAATAAGAACAGGCCAAGAAACGTTCGATCAATGGCCAAAACTGATTTCAATTGCGCTAATTTTTTTGATTAGAAGAAGTAAATGCTTGCACCAGCGACACCATATGCAACCATATAGTTTATGTTCAAGATAAAATAAAAAAACCTCGGTGCTAGCACTGACTGGCCCAACCAGCTGCCTCCGGTCTTCCAGATGACAGTTTCACCACCGAGCCATCAACTGCAGTGCAATTGCAACAAGTACTGGCTACCAACCGACAAAAAGCAGGTTAAACGTCACCAGTGGCACTGATAGTGAATGCTACCAGGCGTCTGGTGTCATTTGCCATTTGTGTCGAGCCAACTCGTCGCCAGACTCACTCACTCACTCTCTCTCTCTCTTTCTCACTTCATAGTAAAAACCATATATATTTACAGTAAACTATACATATTCAAAGCACAAGATTAACACTCAATAAACACTTATCACTCTAACGATTGTTTATGACTCTGAAATTGCTAATGTAAACTTTTGTGAGCCTGGGAAAAAGTTCTTTTGCTATATCATTGAACTCTCTGACCAACCTCAATAGTATAGAAAAACCAACCAGATAGTGCCGGGGAAAAGGAGATACGAAGCTAATTAAATTGCAAATCATCAAATTGGTTTGTAAATAAGAAATCAAGAAAAAAGACAAAATCTATTATAAATTAAGCCGGCTATAATTATTATAATGATGAATTCAATAGTTAAACACATGGTAGTGGTAATGGCGATACGCAAATGGTAACAACAACAATTTTATTATACCTGCTTATCCAAGGAACTAATCTGGCTAAGGTTGTTGCTGATGGCGTAGTGGCACTGGCATCTTGCATTTTTTATGTTGTCTTAACTAAAACATCGACCCGCGCAACACCCACACCACTGTCCAAACACCTTTCGCAATGGACTAAAGTGAGATGCACTGAACACGGTGTTGGCAGTGCCAGTGCCAGTGAATCAGCCCACCCATACCTTGTGCTGCGTCATTCCATCTGTTTATCTCAAGTTTTAATACAAATTTTATTTTATTTTATTTAGAATAAATTTTGGTCATTTTGGTCAAATATAACAAATTATATTAAATCTATATATTTTCACAAGAGGGCCAGCGCTAAAGCGCCGTTTGCCTTTTGTAAAAAACGGCAGCAAAGCCGCCGAGGTCAAACCCCAGTTAATTCGAAGGGTTATGCAAATAATTCGAATCAAATCATGTGAGAATTGGAAAAGTTTGAATTACGAATAAAATTGACGGAGAATTCAAAGATTTATACACAAAATTCAAACCGAATCGGAATAAAATTTGAAGCATAACACTGAAAGTTAGATTTGAATCGATTATAAATTCGAATCACAACAGTGAAAATTAGAGTCAAATCCATAACGAATTCGAATCACAACAACGAAAGTTGGATTCGAATCGGTTAAGCACAATGGAAG
>DVQH01000900.1:0-16737 GCA_018231625.1 Papilio phestus | reverse complement strand
ACTTCAATACAATAGTCATTTAAACGAACCAATATCCTATTGCAATTAAAAGTATCAAATGCGATTTGTTGACAAAAGATCAATGTGTGGGAGGACAAGGCCGGCAGATGTGCAACCCCCTGACCCCCGACCCCGACCCTTAACCCGCGCACACCTACAGAACCCCAATTACTTATCAACTAATGCACCCATTGAATCATTTCCAAATATTACAATATTCATAGTAACAAATAGTGAAACAAAAGGGAAACTATATCGATTTATTTAATAAATATTTTAATTACTGATCTGTAAGTCATTTGTTACAGTTGCTTTGTAAATCTACACCACTAACTAATGAACTAACTAAGTGATTTTTTCTACAAATTTTTACTGAACACAATTCAATTATCACACCATTTTTATGCCAAGATTTGTTACGAATGTCCGGTAAGACATACATAGCCTTTAACAATTTTTGTTGTAACAAAACAATTGAATTTTGTAACGTGAGAATTTTGCTATTGTTGCTTTAATAATGCTCGATTTCTGTTTCTTGAATTCTTAATCTTGTTTTTTGTAGTCGTTAGTCTTTTACCTTTGGCGAAAGAAATGTAAATTATATTGTACATTTGAATTATTAGTATATCTAATTGGGGGGTCTATTTATGTAATGCACGCCGGACGACACAGGCCGGATAGGTTCCGATAACGATTCAATATTTATTGTCACCCGGAGTCCGTCATTAAGATAGTGTCAAAACTCACTGGCACCACACTTACCGGACTGGGGGGAGGACTCATAATTATTACTAATGCCTTAAATATGTCAAAACAGGAATCCAGGTAAAAGGGCGTAATTTACGCGCGTTCGATAGAGATTTGGCAGTTGGCGCCGCGCTCCGACCGGCGGGTTCGCATCGCGAGCGGCCGACCCGTTTTTGTGAGCCATTGTCTTTGATATAAATTTTAAATAGGAAATGTTCCTTTTTATGGAGATCTAGTTTACGGCGCTGGCGATGAAGGCCGCATAAATCTAAGGACGACGTCACTGCACCTCGCTGATGATCGATCGATAAACATTATTTATGTACTTCCGCTGACTTGACTGCAAGAATGGCGCCATAGGAATTCACCATGCTGAGTGCTGACAAACGTCACTATATTGAAAAAGTAAGTAATTTAAAATGTGTTACTGCATCTTTTAATAAATCGAAGTTTCGTCTAACATTTCGTCCTAAAAGTCACCATCTCATCCACAACCAATATATTGCTTTATGCATAACTTGAAATTGAAAATGCAAATACGGATATCAAACTTTTACCATTACAGATGTTTAATTCATATAAATATTGTATGAATGAAGCATTTCAATGAAATTTAAAAGGAAAATGATTGTTTATAGTGATATAAATAAAAACAAAAGACATCAAATACAAAATCTGTAAGCACCCGGACCTGTCACGATGCACGATGATTTATTTTACATATTTAAATCGTCTTCATAACAT
This sequence comes from Papilio phestus, assembly GCA_018231625.1. Lineage (NCBI taxonomy): Eukaryota > Metazoa > Arthropoda > Insecta > Lepidoptera > Papilionidae > Papilio > Papilio phestus. The sequence continues at coordinate 15,246 of DVQH01000900.1, read as the reverse complement.
TAGTGGGACTCACACCCAGTACGTATGCGCTCCGGGTACAACCTAGCTATGATCGCTTATTGAATTCAAATCAGTGCTTTACCGGCTATCTGTAAACTATTACATCTATTTTATGACACAACGGTAAGGCACGCTATTAGCATAAAAATGTTCGTGTCCATTAATACGCCGCTCTTCAAAGAAACGCGCACGATTCAGAATATGATTGATGTAATGAAGCGATTTTGTAATAAGGTAAACAAAGACGGTAACCGCGAAGCTTGAGGCGGCGCGGGACAGGCGGCGCGCCTCCGGGAGAGGGCTGATTAACGACAATAACTCGGCGACAACGCCGACCCACTCGGCCGCATTTATTCTTATTTTAGTCCCTTTCCAGTCGATCTCTAATGAATACGGTTTATCTTCAAGTTTATATAAAAAATAAATCGCTTTTAACTGAAGAATCACGCCTTAAAAAAGAAACGCTTATTAAAATTTATTTCTTTCTCTCCTCGCGGCGCTGTCGTGTACTCAGTCTCGAATAAAATTAAAAAGTCAAGAATTCTTATTTATTTTAATACAATAAACCGCAATCGCTGAATAAAGATAAATAAAAAGCAATAAAAAATAAAATCGCATTAGCAATAAACAAAATACTTCAGCGGATGTGGGCAGAGCGCGCCGCGCACAACGCCGTGCATGGAGGTTCTACATCTACACTTTTATGATCATATTACGAATACATTATTCTCTGACATATACTACTGTTTTATTACCTATAAAATTTATTTTTTTAACGTCTTGCTTTATAGATATTTTTGACATGTTTTTGTAATCATAAAAGAATATTGTTATCTTCACAGCCATCAATGTAGACGTATAATAGCTCAAATGTATCCTATCATACATATTCTCTTGACATATGTAAATTATTTAAATACAGGCTACAAATCTTTCATTCATTACAGCATACTACATTTCTTACGCACATTCTATACGGCAACCTTTACTATGCATTTATGTTAGTCTGAAAGTTAGTTCATTTTCTTCCACTATCAAATAGCTTAAAACGTATCCGTAAATATACCTTAATTTATGGAATAGTCCATGCAGTATGTACAGAAAAGTACAAAAAATTATACCTTTATTTTGTAGCATTAAACCGACTCTACGGCCGGCTCTCTTCCGATTGTCACGAGTGCTACCCTCTCCAACATTTTCTTAATTGTGCCGAAATATTTATTTGATTGCAAAGTTTGTAGCGCAGCCGAGCAACCGAAATGGTCATCGGCATCCATACAGCTGCCACAATGGCCACCGCTTCCCGCCACTACGCGCGAATTACTTACTTATCTACTATTATGAGAATATCTATAACTAGAAACGGTTATTTAACGACTATTTTTATACTATCAAATAACATGTTTGCTTCACATTTGACCTTCAGTTAATTTGTCATAGATATGCTGCCATTAATCTACGGTTTCTTCGTTCCCAAGACGTTTATTACGATGTAAATTTCAATTTTAAAGTCTTTTGACTTTACTGAATTAATTAATTATGAAAGATGATCACATACTTATTTCCATATCTGCGGTGAATTGGAAAAATGACACCTACGTCAAATGTTAAGAGACAGAAACATAATAATATTTCTTTGTGAATTAAAATTAAAACAGCTTTAACCGCGGCTTTGTTTGCGCGTAACTTTTTCTAGTAATAAATGTAGCCTATGTTACTCAGTGATAATGTAGCTTTCTAATGGTAAAAGAATTTTTGAAATTAGTCAAGTAATTTACTAGTTTATTCGTTACATATGAAAATAAAAATCTTATTTAATTATGATAGGAATAGATAACATTTCATTGTTTTTCTTCAACATGTTACATTATAGAATACAATATATCGTAATACAGTTAAATACTATCACGTTTTGTACAGTAGCAAAGGTTCCCACGCTTAAAAATCATATTAAAATATTTTTTTCGCATGCCCGTCAGGTAGAGTTCTGCGAAGTTAAAATAACCGCAAGCTGTTCAAGATAGCGCTATTTCTTATACGTCACAGAAGTCATGCGCTATTACGTTGTCTAAAAGGTATGCGTTTTTAATATGAACGATACTTGCTAATTGAAAATTCACCATGCGTATATCGTTATACCTAATTATGTATGCATTTATGTCGAAAAAATGCGGGTGTCATCGATTATAACACATTCTCGATTATACATGCAGATAATCTGATGTCACGACTTTTATTCTGTAAAGAAGAGCTATTAAACTTATTTCAGCATAACTTAGAGCAAGTAAATATTTTAAATACAGTGAATAGACTTTAAAAATAGACATTGGTGAAACAAATATCATAATGTAAATTTCATTCGAATTAGCTGCCATGCCTATAACTTAGATTTCAGGAAATATGAACATGCACAAGACAACAAATAATAATAAGCAATAGCAATTATTAATGTAGTTACATTTTTTACTACCAAATCGAATCTAAACATGGTGTCTGCGAAATCTGAACAGAGGTTTGCGCTCATTAGTAATATTACAAACGCACGTCGTATGAAGCATTTGTGAACGGCGCAGTGAACAGCCGCTAGCTGGATCTGTTCGCTCTCGAAGCCAACAATTGAGATCTAAGGCAGAGATAAGCCCGTCAACAATCGCGGCCCACTATCGACGGTTCCCATGATCTGTGATGCCGTTCTCTAATCGTTATTAGATTCGATGACATAAACAAATAATAAACATGTGAAGGACTATAAAAGACCCAGAGAGAATAATTAACGAATCAGCAAACAAAACACTACGTTTTTAGGAAAAGACGGTAAACGAGCGTTCGCCTGAAAATATGGAAGTAACTGCTGCATATGCCTATATTTAATAGACAGAGGAGGGGATGTACTATGAGGCGTCGTTCCCCTTCTCTGTCTTTAAAATTGGGTCTGAAATATTTTATGGAAAATTGTTACAGTCTTCAAAGTGTGCCCGCTGCCATGACAGGTCTAAGCTTTGATATTAAACAGATATCATTTTTTTTGCACACACGAGATGTTTATGAATGCACGGTTATAACTTCTTTGATGTTAGGTTGCTTGTCGCGTTATATCTCAAAGATATTTTCGTATATTTATTAATTTCTTCAGATATACATTATAAACACTTTATTTAATGTTACTAATTGATTTGGTCAGAATTATTGTCCCAAGTGGTACGACTGGTTTTTTATATTAGATGGCGTAACAGTACAGTTATTTATGTTTGTGGATAGCAAATAGTACTAGATATAATTGACACCAGTAGGATATTGCTGAACATGTAAAAGCTAAGTAAGACATACATATTAATAAAAGTAATTCTTAAATCAAATGCAAGCCATAATATTAGTCACACAGACAGTAACTTTATGTTTTGTTGTACATTTCACTTTTACTTTACTACCCAAGTGCTTAGTACTTCTTGTTTGATTTTACCAAAATTTCGCTGTTCCTATTATTTTGTATTGATACATGAAGGATAGTCATTTTAAAAATGCATTAAATGATCGTTTTACCATGTATTTAAAGTTTGAACTGTCAATTAATCACAATTAGAGTTTATGAAATGTACTAATTAATGTTAATAAGCTACGTGTAACAAAATTCAACGATGCTCCTAACAAAGCTGACTAATTATCGTGGCGCTGCGTGTCGTAAAATAGTGCATATTGACGGAATATAGAGAGGCCGGCACACAGTGCTTAATGACATTAATCACATTGATTTATTGTGGTTCCGAGTTATTACAGGCCGGCCCTGTGTGCCTGTGTGCGTGTGTACAGACACGCTTAGACCGCGCATGTGTGCCTCTCCTTGTGTAAATGTAATGCCTCCCATATACAGAGTGATATCAATTCGATACCCTAACTCGCGATTTTAATCTGCAACTTTATACTTATAATTTATAATCAATCTTTTAAATATAACCTACTAAGTATAAGCGAAATAATTCTGTTTCTGATTAAATTATTTAATGTTGATTGGATGAGAATCGACTAGTTCAATGCAACGGTTTGCGAACATCCTTTGTAATCTACGCGTCCTACGAACAGATGGAGTGCGCGTGTGTGCGTGGCCAGCATTAGGCAACAATTTACGCTGTTTGCGGCGTGTTAATATTGATTGGCTCGCTTTATTTCGACTCGCGCGAATATATCCACAAAACGAGTTCATCACATCAAATGTATAATAATAAAATAATGAACTTTATCTTCGTTATGACAGGTTCTAAATAATGAAGAAAATCATGAGGAAAGTGCTTGCAACATTTTGCACTATAAACTCCTAAGCACTTTTTTATTCTCTGAAGATAACATGTCGAGACTACAAACCATTTATTTAAAAGATATGTAGAACATTAAAGGTCTCTGTACTAAATACGTGCAAATGTTAAAGGCAAATATAATCGACTAAAAAAATGTTGTTTTAAAAACAAAGATATAAATCAACAAGTGTTATAGCAGACAGCGCGCGATGCAAGATGATGTGAAACCGCACCTTTCCTAATAAGTGCATGGTATCTCAGATCACACGCGTTACCTCTACGGGGGAAGTAATCAACGATGTATTAGGTCTCGTACGCACTAGATACAAAATGTTCAAAATAAGAAAAAAATAATGGTATTTTATTAATAAAAACATAAGATATGCAAGAGTTGCAATGTTAATCAAGTCATTGAGGGTTAATAATTATACCCCAAACAAATTATAGACATGCCTACTGTTGAATCCGGTTAAAAAAAATAAAGATTAAATTTTAATGACATACTTCATAGTACATAGTTATTTGCAATTCGCGTCGCCAAAAATTTACTTCATAGAAAAGAGAAATCTAGATCAATGTACACGTGAGAAACGTACGTATAGAAAGGCAGACGTGCACTCTCAACTAAATTATCCATATTAAGATCAGCGCAATAAATTATTGACATACAAATAAGTAACGGTCGGCCTCCGAGAAGTTTGCACTAAATGACAGATTTCTAGATCACAAGATCCATGGGAATCAACACGGAGTATGAAGTGTGGACGTGCGGACATCGGCGGACACGTCGCGGACGCCGACGGGCCCGCATATCAAACACGTCATTATATTTTCATAACGCACACTTGTCAACGTAAATAATACGCAAAATTTATGTTACGAGGTTCTCACCGTTCGGCACAGGCGCCATGAATACTTAATGAGACATCATTAAGTATAGAACAGTCGACGTTCTACTCATATTCATTTGAGGACGTGGAAATAAATTCAATTAAGCAGTTTGTATTACGTTACAGTCGCCCGCGTAGATAGTTGCACTACAGGTCGCTTAGATTACAGCTGAAGTAATACCTATTGTATCGTGTTAAAGTTTACTTTTGTTTATAAACTTACGTCGAACACTTTCATCAATAGTGTCAGAGCTTACGTCTTTATACTTCGTACACACTTCTAATGTCCACGGCTTATCGTCGTGAGCGTGTTATGAACTCAAGTCAATTTCGAATACAGTAAAGAAGATAATATTCATTGAAGCTAATCGATTATTTAATTGTTATGTTATTTTCGTTTTTGCTTTTTAAATTGAAGTAATATTTTACTGGATAATAAATAGCTTTGACCCATTGCCGACGTAAGTGATCTTAGATAAGGAGTTTGAATAAATATAATATATTCTATCATTTATAAAAGCTTACTAGTTTTAAAATTTTACTAGGCGTGATCGGTGGCGTCCATACTTTAAGTCGTATACTCCTTTCTAATAGAATACTACAACAGTTATGTCTGATGTCTTTAAGATATAGTTCGTGGAAGGATTACTTTTACATACTGTACGCGAAAAGCCTTGTTCCATCCTAAACGAAGCATTATTATTCGCCTAAAAGGTTTACTTCAAATATAATGATGCGAGGGGCGAAGATCAAATGGGAGATGTTTTACGTCCATCATCATTATCGTTAAATTGCACCAGCAAAACTATATATTACATTGAGGTGATGTACAAAGAATAATTTATTATCTCAGAGTCATGCGTGTTAATATGACTAATAGAAAAATTATTTTTAATCATTAATGGAATTAAATATGTATCAACTTCTCAACTCTCTGTGCTATTCATCTTCCTAAAACTTTTCTAATTTAATTACTTGTTTTAAATCCTCAAGAATAAAGTACATTCGAAATTATATCGCGCAGGGGATGGCTGTAGCGCATTGAAATTAATGTTGATAAATATACGGCCGGGGCGGTCGGCGGTCGCCGCGGCCGGAAGTACGTTCATCCATCATCCGCCCGCCCTGGATAAAAACGCTCGTTAGAACCTCCCGCCCGCCCTAGCGCCCTCTACCTGCCTCTCTATTAATGTTCCACTCAAGAGCCTCTATTACTGCTGTCATTTATTATAACCATTCCGCCAAATTGGTTGATCGCGCATAATGTTATCCGGGGGGTGGATATAAATTATAGATACTGGCTAATTATTTTCGAAGTTAAGTACAAATAAGTAAGATGTATCTATATTTTAATAATCTAATTTACTTATTTGATTGATTTGTAAAGGTTACTTCGTTAATATATGGACGTCAAAAAAGCAACAGATGAAAATAGAATATGTAGGTAAGTTATGGAATGTTTATTAGCCAATGTCAAACATCTTCAGATAATTTTCTGTGGTTGGTGATTTATGCGTGCAAACACAATATGTAATGGAGGTAGTGTACATTTTGGTAATATTAAAATAAAAGCTTGTAGATAATATATCTATGTTTTTTTTTATTTTAACACTCCTATAACACTTATCGTATCTCACATTATATTCGTACGAAGTCGTTATTGCGCGTTAAAATTCAATTAATTAGCAAGTAAGTGAAACCATGTTAATCCACTTAATCTACTCTAATGAGTAGGATAAAGATTTTATGGCCGTTTTTACATTTATGTATGTACCTATTCGGTGTGGAGCGACATAAAAGCCAAGTTTGAAGGTTAGGGATATACGTCAGGCTTATTTCGCGCATGTGGGACGCGGCGTCAGAATAAATCTAAAGCCACTGGGGTGTGTTTAGGCCGCGGCAGAACGCGTAGATGGAAGGTGCCGCTAAAGACGACGACTTCCAGAAAACTAAAGAAAACAGAAAACTATGGAATTATCACAACATAATATTTAATCATAACAGAGATGAACACATTAGATTTAATTTCATAAAAACGATTTGTTTTGATTGTCTTGATAACACAACTTGCCTAGGATTGTACGACTTATGGAAACATACTGTCACTAGGGGAACTCTAAAAAAATAAAGTGGAAAGCAATTCTATAAAAAAGCTTTTGCTCGAAAAGGAGAAGCAGACAACACCGCAGCAGCGAGTATTAAAATTATTATGAAACAAGCGCTCCCCGATAAGGCGGGATGATACCGGCTTAACACCCCGGCCCCCAGCGCCCCCTAGCCGCCAGCCCCCGCACTATCGCACGCCACTCGGATGCCTTTGCAGCGTGCATCTACATGAAAACTTGCTTCAAGCTTTATACTTAAGTGTACTTCTATAAAGATTATAGGAACCATATGGCTTCGTATCTCAATCTATGATATGTATACATACATACATCACTGAAGGGAATGTTCTCAACGTTATTTTTTTATGATTTATGTTTCATCTCATGATAGTAAGTCCATATCTTAAGCGACACATCGGTATAAATAGATTGAAATACAAAAAACAGCTAGTTATAGGTAGATTTTGTAGCGTAATGATTATCAATGTTTTAATTTCAAAACATTTTAGTATCCTGGACTCATGTATCCAGTTAAAAAGAGTAACCATACGTGTACGTTAACTATATGAAATTATTTGAGAAACATAAAATAGAGCCGGGTTTACGGAAAATGTGCAGTAAGTTACTACGTGGTGCGACAATTATAAGTCGGTGCGCGGTGCTCGGACGTGGCAGCACGGGTCGCAACAAATAAAATATGTCGACGTCGGCACGATGGGGACGAGCGAAGCGAAATTTCGTACACGAGACAAAGATAAGCTTAACCAGCACGAAATTATGAGCGTTTAAATGTTTCTAGCTGGAGAATCTGGCACGGGCGCATCGCCGGCTCGCCGCGCCGGGTCGCGTTATTTACGAGGGGGTGGCTGCCGGGCCCGCGCCCGAGATAGTGCTGCCCCGGAAGAGCGACGCCGCCGCCGCGACCGCTCGCGACACGTCCACACCACCCGTCGTGCCATGCAAACCTAACCCTGAGCACTTACGCAATAAACACCAATATACCTTGGCACCGCAAGTGCTACACCATCGCAGCACCTCGCTACTTCAAGTACTGATTGCGGCCAGTGAGCACTTTCAGCTTGCCTGCCTGCATACCAATATCACCTGTGTTGCGATAGCACAAGGACGATATCTCCTTGTCGTAGCACAAGTGCTTTCAGCTGACCAAATGTTTCCCTATGGCATGTAACAGTAAAGTTGTCACGATCATTTGTTTATGACATAAAACTATACAACACAAATTAGTGTTAGGTACTAAATGTTGTGTACATATTATTAGGATCAGAATTGGGTTATACTGACAAGTATAGAAAACTCTCTCTACAAATTTTAACTAAGTGCGTGTTTGCATAGAGCTGATGGTGATACCTCAGTTTAATAAGTTCTATGGAACATTGAAATTATAAATGTATAGTTTAACATAGTAAATAGTAACTACCTAAGATAAAATTTAATTAGTTTGGTATCATGGTTGACTTCAAGCTAGTTATCAGTCAGTTAAAAACTTGCCATCATCGCATTACATTATCCTTGTAGTGCGACCTAAATAAATTAATACAACTTCCAGGTACAGATAAGAAATTGGTTTAACGATTTCGTTTGAGCACTCGCATAAAATTTATGTTAATTTGTCGCGTCTCTACTTAATAATGCCTATCAATAAATCGAAGTTATTATCTCAATAAAAAACCGAGGAGTACGCGGATCGCCATCGAAAAAGTCGTTAACGCACGAGACATACGTACGAGCGCCAACAAAGAGAACAGAGGTCACGTACCTTTGTCATTTAAGTGAAAATATACGATGCGGGGAAAAGAGAAAAATGTGCAAAAGTGTCTAGAGCATTATACCGCGCAACCATTACTTTTAATATAAATAAAATAACAAAATATGAGCGTCCGGCCGCCGCGCTCGGCCCGGGCATTTTTATATTTCAACAGCGGCACGCGCCCGCCCTACACTACGCAAGATTTATTCTTTAACTTAAGCCATACTCCTTTTTCTACTTTTCATTAACATTATCTTAAACAAGAAGTCCTTTTACCTAATATTATGAGTAAGTTATTCATTCATTAAAAATAAATCATAACATGAAATTTATGTCACAATATTACGTTGCAGTCATGTTAAAATATGCATTGTAATTATGAAGTCTGTAATTTTTTAAGAATAAACACGTTGGAAATTCAGAAATGAACATAGTGACGTGAATGTGCAATGGTTTCTCTTTTTGCATTATTAATACAAGCCAGTATTTGTCAGTAATCACGGGCTCCGTCGAAGACGCACTCACGCGGCCGCCTTCAGGTGTGCTTACGTTCGTCAAGTTAGCGAGTCAGAGATAAGAGATGTGAGGCAATAGATTTAAACTTGTTCAAATATTTAAATAGCAATGTATATCGTTTTAGAGAATGCATTTGATCGTCCTAGTTATTTTATTAATTATCTAAAAAAAAGTTACAGTTTGCACCTTCACCGCATTATTTTTTATTTAACGCATTTTACTTACAATAGACATAAATTCTTAGTATCCAAACAGTAATTAATTCTGACCTGATATATTCTAAAACGCTCCTCTTGGCCACAATGTATTCACACCCTTACTCGTCATATTGATTGTGTAAGTGGCGGTTGTATTGAACGATGACGACATTATTTTTGCGTATAATTTACCATGTTAAGATTTCATCCTTCATTGTCAGGGAAAAAACTTAATAAATATTAACACGCACAATGCCTTACACGTATAATTTTAAACTCATTTCGCTTAACGCAGAATCATCATCTCGACTTTCACGGCGAGTAAAAGTTGAATTTGTTATGGAAGTATTTTTTAATATTTATGTCTCGTTGAAAGTTCGAAAAATATGCATAGAAGGTTTATTGAACAATGAACTCTTATAACTACAGGTAACTTTCATGTTACATGTAGTTGTATTAATTGAGATATCACGATAGACAGAGATAGTATGTGTTATATTTTTGGTAATTCTAAAAGTGTGCTTTATAAAACTTTGGGAATCTACTTAAAAAACTCTATAAACGAAATCATTTGTTTAAACAACGGGCGACTGGCGGAAAACATAAAGCTTCTTTGCGTGCGCTTTCACTGCGTGTCCTCCGTACTGCCAATCGATCAACGTCTGCATTTAATAACTTAATTTTGGCAAAACCAACGGCACTTCATAAAAGAAAGACACCGAGCGAAGGTAGACTAAAAGCAAAACGTGTCATTATCGCCTCAATAACCGTTCCAGCTCGCGGGTAATTATCGAAACCTTGCAAGGTTTCGGCGACTAATAACCGTAGACGACCTTACAGCGATCGTAAAATGCGTAGAGAGTGGAGCGTGAATAGACTACGACCTGCGTGTATCTCTATACAGTTACGTATATAAGCCACAATAAAAACCGCGCGAAAACGGCAATAGCTATTTCAGAGGGTGATATTAAAATGCATGGAAATAAATTCGGCGTCGCATTCGGCCGTACAGCTCCGGGGGTGCAGTAAAAATAAACAGCGACGCCATTAGAACTCACTTCCATATTCAAATTTATGAACGTGTCCGCTCCACCCGACCCCGGCCGCCCCGCTCGTAGCCCCGCTCGCCGCTCTCGGCGGCGCACCGGTCATTTAAGCGATCGCCATAATAAATTTGGCGATAAATTTAAAATTTTCACCCTCGTTTTACCTCTTGCGAATACGTCGGCGCGGAAATGTTCGCGGCCGCTTTGTAATGTGCGAATAAAGCCGCCTGCACATTACACCTGAACACAGCTACTCTCACTTTTCCGATAAATAGGCAACTATATAATTTACGCATGTTGTATGGCGATTTGATACATGTTATAAAGCTAAGTACTTAATAAAAAATAATCGTTACCCAAACATACTTCCAAATAAACGCGTGTCTTGTAAAAAATCTGTAAAGAGTTTTAATTTATATGTAGCCGCTTGAAATACACTAATAACTTAAAAGTTTTGCCTTTGCAAAGCATTATAAGATACAGAAAAGCATCAGCCAGAATTGAACTTTGTCTCTCAAGTTGCTACATCCTCTGAATCCATAACTAATCAAGTAAGGAAATAAATAATAGACGAGTGTCTCGAGTAACGGGCCGAGCGACGCGTGCTTTGGCTTAAATAAACAGTAGTTTTCAAAAATCTTGTGAGTTTAAATCGAATGTGACTTGTGTTACTCAATCTATTTCTGTTTAACAGCCGCACTGATGGATCTGAAATAACAGCTCGCTGCACCAACGTTCAGGGAACTCGCATTAATTCATACGGGATTAGGTGTCATCATAAACAGGAATTATTTAGTCAACTGAGGTTAGAAACAACATGGCGGCGGTCGCTAACCGAATTGAGGTTTGTGTTTATCGATCAATGTTTAACTACTGTACAACTTTAATGGAACTGATTTATTTGTAACTTGTACTTATTGTATCTTAGGTTAAGTGTTAAGTTTTGTTTTCCTGATATCTCTTTATTTTGATGATAGGTTTAAATGAAAGAACTAGGTTCGTTAGATTGCAAGACAATTGCCCAGTCAATTAGCCCAATGTGTCACTTTTCCATTGCATCTAATCAGGTCAGATGGAACTACGTATGAAAAAATCAAATGTAATTTATAAAAGAGCTTTCAAATAACGTTACAATAGCACATCACAGTGATAGAAACCATTTATTAGACGAAAAAAACTAATTACAACAGCTTCTGTATTGACTGTATTCGAACGGTATCATGACTTGCAATATGAAATTATCGAGGTTCGATTCCGGAGAAAAAAATAAACAAGGTCCTGTTAGCTGCAGATCACGTAACGAGGGTGTTCGTTGCTTCGCGGGATAGTAGCTGCGATGACTGGCACAATCCTACAAAATTGCTTCTATCACATTAATATCGGATTCGGGCCGCCCCGGGAGTCGAACCGTACACATATTTAATTTGACTCGCACAAAGCGATCAACACGGCCGCTACGATAGCGGAGTCGCGAAGTCGTTTAAAAAATTAAAAATGGGAAATACGATTGGATCTAGTTAGGGGTGTCAATGGAGGGCATTTGACACAGCTCCCCTCCCCAAGGCCCTCGGCCGGCGAGCGCTTGTCGTTGCTACAGGAAACACGCTCGTTACTTTTTTAACTCTATTCCTAACATGCATTTTAATTGTTAATATATTTTTATTTCAAGTGTCTCTAAGCAAATTAAAAGTACACCTTGTATTGTCAATATGAGAACTTGACTTTAAACAAATAAGCAACAACTACTTATAAAGTTCGAGCTAAGTCCATCAAGAGTCCATCTATCATCCCCTACATACAAACAAAATTTCTAATCACTCATATGTAATTTAATATGGTCAAACCTCTAGTTATATAATGTGACTAGCTATAATACTACTAGGTACCCATGTAGACACTACGTGTCAATATATTGTAAACATTAACTTACCGTAGAACGAAAAGTTAAGCAAAATATTTAGTAACCTCTTAGCTTACTCAACATTTCTAAAAATACACTTTGCCCTACGCCCTATTTTTTGTAATTTTTTGTAATAACAACTCCGTCTGCGTGTAATTAAAAAAAAATAATAAAGAAATGAAAAATATAGCCTATGTTACGCACAGATAAATTACCTTTCTAACGGTGAAAGAATTTTAAAATCGGTCCAATAGTTTTTGAGCCTATTCATTACAATCAAACAAACAAAGTTTTCCTCTTTACCTATAATAGTTATAGTACCTAACTATATTTTATGCAATAACCATTTCAGTTAAACTTGTTTCTAAATAATATACCGTATTTCTAAACACAGTTAGAAGTTATTTTATATCTATTATATGTATATTATGCAAATATTACTTGAAAAAAAATTTACGCATATTTCTTCTTTTAAAAAAAAACTTTTGCAATCTGTGGGTTCAGTTTTAGTTATTTTTTCTTGGATTTATAATCTTTTATTCTTTTCTTATTGATAGATAAGCTTGTCTTTTATTTCAAACGACAATAAAAATATTAGTAAATGCAAGACTTCAATTTGAAAAATTGTTAAGTAATTACTTATATTATAATTAAATGTTTTATAACAAACATCCTGAACTTTATAAATAGATTTGGTACGACGTAACCTAGTAATGGAATATGACCTCCGACGGTCCCTGAGGCACTCACCAGTCGCCCGAGATATTTTACGCCGGTCAAAAGACGAACAAGAAAATTGATAAATGCAAGATTATAACTTACAAAGTGCAGCTTCAATTAGCGAATGTGGGAGGGCGGCGGATGGCGGGCGGCAGGCGGCGGGCAGCGCGGCAGCGGAGCCGCCATCTAGCGAGCGACAGCGCCGCCCACCGCTGCGACCGCGAGGCCACATGTCACTTATGAATATGAGGCGTTATGATTATGAAAATATGCTCCGCCCCGAATATGGAATATAGAGGAGGGGGTCCGTGCGGGCGCGTGCGAATGGGCGAAGTTTGATTTATGAGCCGGGCGCGGCCCCGCCTCCCTGTCATAACCGAGGCCCGGTGCGCGCGCGGCCGCCGCCCGCCGCCCGCCGCTCGCGCTCAGTCCCGCTTCGGATGGCGAGTGGTGCGGCCGTCACAGCACGCTCGCAACCCGCGATAGCGCCCGAACGAGTCGCGCCCGTCCTTACGGCACAGTGCCGCGAGTGAGCGCCCGTCCGACGCCCGAGCCTGCCATGCGCCGGCGGTGAGCCCAACGCGCCGCCGCCATGCCGCGCATCAAGCCCGCCACCGTGCGCCGCGTCTCCATCGGTACTCACCACTCCGTCACCTCGCACCACCTTGCACATCACTTCACACTCGACACCGACTCCGCGGTGACTTATCCCGCGGCTGCTGCCGGACCTCTCGGCACCGGCACCCTCTCGCGATGATTCAGTTCGCCACAGTAAAGTTTGCTATACATCAAAAAGTGAGCACTAAAATTCGCCCACGACGTGGTGAGTAAACAGTGCAGTGAATTTCCGCGCTTAAATTATTCGAGCTTTCGTCGAGTAGCCGCAGCCGGTGCGGAGCGGCGCGGCCGCAGCCAGGTGTTCCTACAATATCATATTCATTGCGGTGACACAACATCGACGTGCCAAAACAAAGTTTGATTGTTCTATCCGCGTGTAGCTTACTGAGCTTTTTCTGGTAAGCTTTTGAAAGCAATCGAGTTTTTCATTGGCTTTCAAAGAGTAATAGGGGCAAAATATTTTTGTTGGAATGTTTGACGCCGTAAGTAATATTTTATTAAGTTCGTAATAAAAATCAAGTAAAGTGTAAAACTGTGCCCGTGGAGTCATAAAATAATTTTATGAGAGGAAATTCTACAACTTTTAGTTAAGTCTGCTTCGCTGTATAAAAATAATTAAATAACAAAATACGTCGATGAGACTTCAAGGCTTGTTTTCTCTTTTTTGAAAAACTGTGCTAATGTATGTTCCCACCTTCTGTTGGAATATTTTAATAAAGTGTTTACTTATTATTTTTTCTTATTTTATTACCTAAAAGTAAAGTAGAATGTAGAAGTTTTTCCCTTTAGCATAATAATTTTGAAAAGTCAATGAAAAGGCTTTTTAAAAATAAAGTAGGCGAAGAAAGTGTAATAATCAAACCGCTAACTCATTTATTTCAATTTGTCGAGGGCTACAGCTACTAGCCGCTTCAAATATAAAAAACAATGAATCTGCAAATCCGTGTTTGTGGCAATTTCAATCTTTTTAGAAGCATAGATTAAGAGCCTCAAAGTAAAATAACGTAAGGGCGAAAAAGTATACGTCGTTAAAGTTGTGTAATTTTCAAACAAAAGTATGTAGTTAAAATATTGTAGCTTAAGGCGGAAGTTATTGTAATGACATTTTTTAGACCTTTAAACATTTTTTCGTTGCTACAATGTCACTTTCTGAATAAATTTGATTTAATAGCAATATAAAATAAGTAAAAAAAAATA